>PVJH01005280.1:0-114652 GCA_004026705.1 Nesogale talazaci | reverse complement strand
CTTTTCTTGACAAGGCTTCTCCTTTGGAACCTGGATCATGGGATTATTTCATCCTCTGTCTCTCCATTATGTGGATTATCCTATTTCCCTACAATAATCCTTTCGGATTACAGTATGTGTTCACTGATTCCTTCTGTTTCACTTCTGTTGGGTGACTTCTACAGTTGTGTGATAATTCTTCCAATCTTCAGGTTTCACAGATCCTTCTTTTATATATTGTTGGCAGTGGATTTTTTGCTTTTTCAATTTAATCACTCAAACCTGTTCTTGGAATTTGTAATCACCCTGAATGCTCTCAGCTTCAATGAATATATGTCAAAATTGACCATAGCACAATTATTTTCTCACACATTTTCCTTTCTACTCGCTCAGTCCATCTTATTCATATATGTAAAGAACTTGCCAGTCTGTACTGAATTCATCTGGACTCATGGTGGTTCCATTTGTTTCAGAGTAGAACTGCCCTGAGTAGGTTTTCAGTGTGAGGATCATTAGAAGTATATCACTGGCCTTTCTTTCTTCTAACAGCATGCAGTTTCATGGCCCAGGGACAAATCTCTTTATTCTTTAGTCTGTTTATTGTCTTCCTTCTTTTTTTCCCCTGTCTTAAAGCCTGTTTATTATTTTCATTGTTACCTGTTTTCTCCCATAGAAAATCAAACTCTAGCCAGAGACCAGTACAAAGCCCTGCTTAATCACTTCAGCTTATTCTAAAATTCTGCTCACAAAATTTTGTCATCCTTCCTTTTCCTTTCTAATTTCCCACAGTAGCTCTTAGGAATCTCTCCCAATCTTCTTTAAAATATTAATAGTCCAGATCCCTTCACTCTCAGACAATTACCTTGTCTTCTACTTCACTGAACAATTTCAATCTTTTCATCAACCCTCCATATTAAAAAATTCCATCATGACCTCCCATGTGCACCTCTTCTTTTCTCTGAGAGCCCCATCGCCTTCCCACCTGTGGCTAGGAATGAATGGACTTTGGTGAGCTGCAAGAGGGATGCACTGGAGACTAGCAAGCTATGAGCATGTGTTAAAGCCCAAAGGGTTGAATTAATATAGCACTTTGAAGATTCAAAATGTAAGACATAGAAATGACCAATTTTCTATGAAGAACTGAATTAAAGAGTCTAAAAACTTGGGGACTGAGAAAAATTAATGGCTTGAGAAACCTGGGTGAGGGAACCAGGAGAAAAAAGAGCAAACTGGCAGTGCGGCAAAGACCTCCCACAGGAGACCCAAACAAAGGCTGGCTGGTGCTTCATAGAATGCACAAATCTGTTTGAAGAGGAAGAAATCTTTGAAATGTAGTCCTTGTCCACATTCTGTGGTCAAATGTGGTCATTTCTTCTCATCTGGTCCCAGGGCTAAGTGGAGCTGTCTGCATGGTAGTCTGGTTTTTCTCTAGCTTTTTTGCATGAGGACAGTTACCATGCGCCAGAGGAAAACTTTAGATGAGGAAAGAAAAACATATTAACTTTTACTCCGAATTCTGATCCATTGATATTTGTTGTTAGGTCAGTTCAAACTCATGGCAGCCTGAGAGACAAGAGATGAAACACTGACCAGTGATGCATCGTTCAGAATGTGCCTCAAGATGAGCCCAAATGAGCACAGAGTAAAGAGTTGCGAGAGAGGAAGAAATCACTAGGAGACTCATAAAGTATCTCCTAGAGAAAACAAGTCTGACTAAGTGGGAGAGATCAAGAACCTAAAGATGTAGGTTATTCCCTCCTTTCCTTTCTCTTATCTCTAAGAGTTTTTTGGAAAATGCATTTGGTGTGAGATGAAACTCTTACTCTGGTCTAGTGCCTCGAGATTCTGCAGCCAGGTTGGTCTCTCTTTTTCTCCCCCTTTCCCTTCAATCTCCCCCAGCATTAAAAATGTCCATTTTGAGGGAAAAGAGAAACCTTTCATTTACCCAAAGGTGAGATGCACCCTGGGAACTACCTCAACTCCTACCTTGCCTGATGTATCTGCCCAGCTTTCCTAGCTCCACTTCACAACCATTGTGCACACGCTCCGTTCCTTTAGGCCACCACAGTGAGGTTTTATGTAAGTAAAGACCTTGATTACCCTATCTTTTCAGTTTTTCTTTCAATTTTACTAATATCTAGCTCTCTTCCCCTTTAAGGTAAGACTTGCAGAGATAATCTTCCCCAGTATTAGGCAGAAAAAATTAAGGTTGGTGAAAGCAGAGAGAATACTGCCTCCAGTGAAATACAACCACAATCAATTCACTCAATCAGTACCTACTGAGCCCTTACCTTTCTTGGGAGGTATTGTTGTAAAACTTGAGGCTATGGAGGTAAACATAAAACATAGCACTCCTTTTCTCTGTGATCTTGCATCCTACAGGGTGCTCAGACAATAAAATACAGAACTATGAGAAAAATTAATAAAAGAAATTAAAGTGTAGAAAGTGAACACTCCTACATAAGAGAAGGCCTTTGTATGAGACAACATAATCATTAATGCTAGAAGATAGACTTTATAAATAACTGAAGAAAAAAAATTGTGAGGAGAAAGAGCAGTAAGGGTGAAGAACAGGGCCCAGAGGAGAAAGGGAAAGAAGACCAGTGAAGGCAGATAAGTTTGGCATGCAGGCCCAAAAGGCAAGTGGAGAACTGGGTATGTTAGATATTTCATGAACTTTATCCCAGTTTAAGCATGACATAAAAATCTTTCATAGACTTAAGCAGGGTAAGAAATACTATCTTATTTATGATTTGAAATGATGCATATTTTCAGTAGAGAATAGATTGAGAGGGGGTTAGAGGAATAAGGGGAAATGAAAGATGTAGGAAGCCATTGCAGGAGTCCAGAAAGAGTGAGAGGTATCAAAAAACTCTTAGCCATTGAGAGGATTGCAACTAACTAGATTTGCACAGGACAGTGCTGAACTGCCACACAAGGTTTCCAAAGCTGTAAATCTGTACAGCTAGGAACTGAGTACTTATTTACTGTGTCATGAGAGGAGGGGGGGGGGGAGAGAGAGAGAGAGAGAGAGAGAGAGAGAGAGAGAGAGAGAGAGAATGGAATAGAAACAAAAGCATGTGTTAGAGTCACATTGCAGGGCTTATTCCTCAACTCTATCACCTCCCAGCTGTGTGATTTGGAAAACAACTATTTAACTTTTTTCTAACTTGGAATCATGATCTGTAAAAATGGAGATAAAAATGCTTACAGGAAATACTCAAGTACAAATAAAAGTTAGGGATTCTTATTCTAAGTGGGACTAAACCCTTTTGGAGGTTGAGTGTACAGAATTTCATGATGGAGTAGTGGTAGGATATGCAAGGCAGAGAAGTCGGGAATGAGTGTTAATTATCTTTGCCTGAATGATATAATGAATACTATTAGCAAGGTACAGACTATCCCTCACCAGTGGGTGGGATGGTAATAGGAAATGCTCTGAGCTGGAAGAATAAAAAATGAAATGTAATTTGAGGAAAATGAGGATATCTTTATTATTGTAAATTTGAGATACCTGTGATATTTCTAGTAAGTATAGACATTGGAAAGACACTGGACATAAATATATATTCTTTAGTATTATAATTAGTGTGCAATTATCTTTATGAAATGAGTGATGATTGAAGACATAATTTGGGGATTTATGAGCAACAAATAATATTTACAATGACAGGACTGAGTGGCATCACAAAGGAAGAAAGGGGATGAGAGAATTTTGTGACACTGAAGTGCGGTAATAGATGCATGTTTTGGATAGATGAAGACAGAAACTAACATTAATTAGGGTTGCATAGGGTAGCATGGCATAATCAATTATTTTCTATGGTGCCAATAAGTGTTACACCTGCAGAAAGATGAAGTGGACGGAGATGTGGGATAGATAAAGTTATCATCATGCCCAGGCAGAAGTAGCTGCTGAGGCTGCTAATGTACAGTCAAACATCTTATAGGATTTGGATCCTACATCTGAGATTTAGGGTCATGATCTCATGAGATAATACAGTGAATTTGCCTGACAGCATGCTTCTTTCTATCTCCTAGTTTACCATGTAGTTTCCAGGGTCTTAAATGATTATAAACAATCAAACAAGGCAGCTCACCTGCTCTTTATTTGACTGGAGCAACAGAAGACTCAGGAATAGGAGGAAATAAAATGTGACTCTGTAGCTAATGGCCCCCATGAACAACTTCCCAAATTGTCATGTGGATAGAGGTATTAGAGAGTGTATGGTTACCATTAGTAATTTTTTAAAGATTATAATTTAAAAAATAGAATCAGTCAAATAAAAAAGAAGAACACATAGAAAATAGCTTCAATGTCTCACAAAATCCAGGCCTTTGGAGCTAGATAGTCTGGATGAACCCCTAAAACTCTTGTTCTGAAATAAAAAAAATATTCCCTGTAGTCTTGCTAAAAGCAAATAATAGTTTAGGTGAACTAGACTAGAATTTCTACCTAGAGAATGATGCCTTTTAAAGATCTATATATATGGAATCAAAATGACAGCAGCAACATTGAAGATGAAACAGTAACCTTAGTGGGTATTGAGTTCATGGAAGAGGACCAGCTCAGAGAAGGAGTGTAGGAGTGACTACACAGTTCAAAGAATGTAATCAATGTTGCTGAATTATACATGATGCTTCTGTTAGACTGATGAATTTTCTGGTATATAATTCTCAACAGCAAAAACAATGGAACAATAAATTATATAAAACAATATAAAATGGACAGGGCAACTAGTGACATTGGAGGAAAAAGAACCTTTCCCTTAACACACTGGGTAGGTGGGAAACTGGACTCCTAATATGAAGAATGAAAAGGGATCACTAGGCATCAGGGAAATGCAAGTGAAAACAACTACGAGGTACTCTACCATCCATAATGGAGTCCAGTTTAAAAAACAAAATGAGAACAACTGCTGGACAGGTTGTGGTGAGTTTGGAACACTTATGCACTGCCGGCAGGCTTGTGGAATACATGTAGCTACTATGAAAGGGGATATGGTAATACCTAAAACAGGTGGCAGTTAAAACACCATATGATCCAGCAACACTATCACTTGGCTTATATTGAAGAGAAATAAGAAACAGATGATGAACAGGTGTCTTTCCCCATGTTCATTGCAGCACAGCTCACAATAGCAAGAAGCTGGAAAAAGTCTATTGTCCCATCAATAGAAGATTGAATTAAATCTAAACCTCTGCTCTATACACACAATGGAATATTATACATGCCCCCAAAGCAGCAATGAAACAAATCCACAGAAGTTCATATGTAAAAGAGAGTGTTTTATATAAAGGGTAAGTGTACATTCAGAAAATGTCCCAACCCAGTGTTGTCCAAGTCAACCCGGGTCCAACTACCTGAAAGCAAAAGACCGGAGAACTCGAAAGCCAAGCCATTTAATGCTCTGCCATCCAATTACTCCCATATGTGATTATCAGCCAGGTTGGCACAATAACCCTTAACTATCTCAGAGGGGGAAGACATGTTGCCTACAGAGTGACTGCCATGTCAATCTACAATGAGGTTCCCCTGCCAGGAGACAGCCCTATCAGAAGGATGAGGGATACTGATAGTAAAAACAGTGCTGCAGAGGCGAAAGGGAACAAACATGTTGGTGGAACATAAATGCTTGACTGTTGATAGAAAAAGAGAAAGGACCCACCTCCATTTGGAGGAAAAATGACTGAAAATGCTTTGGGGGACCCTAGACGGGGAGTGCCTTTGGTGGTATGTGCCAAATTGACTGCATTGGTCCAGGATTCTGGGTATATCCTGGGGAACCAGGCCGGAAGCTGTGGGGCAGTAGGACACTGAATCCTGAATCTTCAAGTACACAGCAGGCTTCAGCGGCTACACCACTGAGATTCCTTGTGGGAATTCTACTGAGTGAACTGCAATCCACTTGAACCACACTTATAACTTGAGGACTTAGTCAGAAATACATTGTATCTGAGGAAGTAGAAGTCAGTGATACCTAAATTGGTGAACTGTTGATAGGTGGACCAACAAGGTGTTGCTACAGAAATGGCTTATATGCTGTATTAAGATATGTATTATTCCAGCAAACCTGTGATGGACATTCTGTTTTATTTTGCTTTTGTTTGTTTCTATTAGAGCGTATCTCAGAGGTTTTATGTCATTGGGGGTCATTCTCTTAAAATTGTGTTATATTTTTCTGTTTTTTTTTTTTTAATATGAAACCCAGGATTGATGACCCTATAGAGGCAGCAAGTAGAATAGCGTTTTTGGGGTGGGGGGGTGTACTAGCGGGAGAGGCAAAAGCGAGATGATGTCAGGGAGTCCAGAAAGAAAAAGAATGCTTGAAAACAGATTGTGGTAGCAATTACACAATTCTCCTTGATGGGTTTGAACTATGGAATGATATGTGCAAGAACATCCAGTTAATAATAAATTTAATATATATTAATAAATAAAGAAAACTCATCAACAACCAAAAAAGAAAATGAAATTTTACTAAAATCTATTGTAGATAATTTGCACAACTCATTTTAATGTGTTTAGCATATGGGACTGTATGATATATGAAACATATGTCAATAAAACGATTAATTAATTAATTAATTATTTTTATTTTATTTTTTCATTGTTTTTATTCCATTTCGTACTTATGCCTAAAATCATAAAAAAGAAGAGAGGATGAGAGGCCTTGATTATCTTCTTTTCTTTCCAGGAAAATCTGAGGAGGTCAATGCATTACCTTTGATCAAGCAATATGAAGGTTTTTAGATCTCTTGATAAATGCAAATGCACTGTTTTCCCAGAAGTTGTAAGAAACATAAATTGAAAGACATAGAGCAGGGCTTGGAGGTGATGACTGTGGCATGGTACACAGAGAGGGTGGGAAAATAAAAAGAAACTTAAATCTACCAGAGCATTTGGTAAAATTTATTTTATAACTACATGCCAAAATTGACAATAATCTTTGAAAATACATTTTGTTTTAGTAATGTTTATTTACTAATAAGAATGAATTTTTATAAGCTTATTAGGTATTTCTATTTCCCTTTTTAGAAAGGACCAATTTTTACAGTTTGCAGCAGGGGAATACCTATTTTTGATATTTATGGTTGCTGGGGCAGGTTATAGTTGGGTGATAACAATAATAATAGATAACGTTGTTGAGTTCTTACTATGTGCTAGGTGCTATGATGAATTCTTGGAGATCTGAAAGTTTTGTGAGATGTTAAAACTATGAAAATTGCAGGGAGGTAACCCGCACTATCTTTAGATATAGAAAACCCTGAGTGGATATATTTTTGGAAAGTATCTGGAAAAATTCTCCATACATGCCTGGCTAAAATTGTTACTAGTTGAAATATTCCCTACCCCACCACCATCTTTTCTTCTATATTTCTGTTTGGGAATATGTAAATGAGTCAGGGGATCTGACTATCAATTGACAATGCCCAGCACCATTCCCTGATTTGGAGGAACTTAGTGGGGAGACAGTAATTTCATTTAAAATGTATTGGGCTAATTGAGAAATAGGTACAGAAGGCAGATTACAGAAAGTGTAACTACAGATCTATAGAAGCACTTGGTTGAACACAGGGGCCTCCTGGAAGTGGTAAGGTTTGTCTGGTATTTGGAGGATGAATGTGGGTCAAGACTTCTAGGTAGTGAATAGAATGAGATGACCAAAGATAACACCATGTTAGCTAAGTTAGCTTTAAGGACAAGAGGGGAGTCATGGAAAGCCAAGGAAACTTGGTGGAATACTGGTTATTTGTTGGGCTCTCACTGCTAAGTCCATAGTTCAAAACCACCAGCCAATTCACAGGAGAAATATAGGACTTTCTATTCTCATAAAGGGTTACAGTCTTGGGGGTGGTTGTGGTGAGGAGAGTTAAAGTATCAGAAACTAAAAGGTAAGTTCTACCCTGTTGTGTAGAAGCACTATGAATTGACACCAACTTGATGGCAGTGAGCTTTTTTCCCCACCCTAGGAACTCAAAGTTCTACAAAAAGAAGAAGAAGAAGAAGACCTGCCCTTCAACAGAAAGGAAAAAGGGAGATAAAATTGACAAATATTTCTGGTAGAATTACCAAAACAATGCTAAATTGATTAGATTGGTATAAAGAGTATGAGAGAGCAAGACTTTTAGAGAGAACACCTTTTGTCTTTGACTTGGATGGTTGAGTTAAAATGGTAGTGATACATTTAACTTAGAACAGGAACCCAAGAGAAAAAAGACATAGATTTTGTGGAGAAAATAATTTTAAATTGAGACATGCTGAGTGTGAGGCATATGTAGAATATTTAAGTGGCTTGTCAAATAAGTCTTGCTTGTTCTATATGTCTGTTGAGATACAAATCATGAATGAAAACAAAATTGAGATTTGGAAGGGAGAGCACATTAAAAGATAAATCTATGATGGGACTCCTGTTTTTAGTGCAAATGAGTTATTTCCACCAGTTGATTTATCAGTAAAGAATCTTCTATGTTCCTGTAATTTCCATCTTTGTGTTTAGAAATTGAAAGGTATGAACATACAGGACACTTCTCAAGTCAAAAGCATTGAAGAAAAATGTCAAGTCTTCAGATCCATAAATCACTGGCTCATAGGAATTTCATTTCATTTCTAGATGAGAAAACTAAGGCTCAGAGTACTTTAGGTCACACACTTAATAAATAATGGAAGCAGGTTCATTACCTAGAAAGACTGGCTCCTTAAGGGATCCTCTCCTTTCTTAAACCATATCACACATTCCTTATCTCACAGTTATACTTTAAATCAAACGTGTATTTCTTCTCAGAACTTTTGTGCAATCACTTCACAAAATAGTAATATTAACAGGGAAATAAGTTTTCATGTGATGTTCAAATGGTGAATATTGACTGTATCAGTAGATAGTTATAGAAATATTAATACCATGAATTATAAGCTTAAAATAATCAAAAATTGTTTTTTTCATGTGAAAGTGGAATATCTTGAAAGTAATCAAGTTAGTCTGCATGCAAAGGAAACATGGATTTCTCAAGCCTGTAAAAGTTCAAGATAATTATTATAGTTTTGTCCAGAAACACAAACAGTTGAAGTGAAGCTGAAAAATGAAAAAGTGTCTGACAGTCTTAGAACTCAGATGCCTTTTTATTGATCTTAAAGCTTTTGTCGTGGTTAAGTGCCATTGACTTGATTTCAACTCTTAAGTACCCTATGTAAACAACACAATGAAACATGTGCTAGTCCTACCACTATCCTCACAATTGTTCTTATGTTTGAGCCCATTGTTGTAGCTTCTGTGTCAATTCATCCTGTAGAGGACCTTCATCTTTTTTTGCTGCTTCTTTATTTTACCAAGTATTATGCTCTTCTCTACGGAGGCTCTTTTCTGATAACATGTGGGAAGTGCTTTTAGTTTGCTTTAAATGGTATTGGTTACTGTGCTAAGCAGGGTTTTTTAGAAAGACAAAACCAGGACAACTATGTAGGCTGCTGGTCCAAGATGAAGGAAGCAGACAGCAGAGTCTGCCCTCACACAAGATAGTCAGAGTCATCTCAGAGAAAACAGACAACAGGGTGGGGCAACAATACCCAGTAGCCCAGGAGCTTAGTGAAGCAGGACTCAATGTTATCTCAAACTCAAGTGATAGACCCATGCCTACACAATCCACCAGCCTGGAGTTCAAGTGATGTACACACCAACAGCATGGTGAACCAGGTCTTGAAGGAGCCTCAAACTCTAAAAAAAAAACAAGGCAAAAATGATTCATGAGTTGGCTTGTCCCACAGGCAGTGCAGCCCATGGTTGAGGCAAAGAATTAGCTTAATCAGCAGACTAGTCAGATTGCCAGAGAACAAGAGAGAAAGGGCCATGACCTTAGAAAGCTATTTATCTCGCCTAACTCCAATCAAGATATGACCTGAATAAACTGCACACACATGTTCCTATGGAGGCCTACTTGATACAATAAACCTAAGTATCACGGCTACTTCGTTGAAATTCTTATCAGCCACTGATCAAGCAACATTACAGAACTAACTCTAGAGCTGGAATGTTTAATGGAGTCATAAAATTATGAATTCCAAAAAGCACCAGGAAACACACACACACACACACACACACACACCAAGCTTTTAAAGCCAGTCATTAGCATTTAGCAGTCCAATTTTCTATTTTTCATGGTGCTACAGGAGAATGAATATCGTAGGTATGCTTGGCATACCTTCATTAATCCATACAACCAGTATGAAGATACAGAACATCTACAACTGAATGATATTGTTGAATTGAATTAATGAGTAGTGTAGGGAGATGAAAAAAAGAATGTAGGAACAACAACGGATCTAAAATTGGTGAGAAGGGTATAGAATGCCTGGTCAGGTTTGATCAAGTGTAATGTCATGAGGACGTATATATAGCCAAATGAAGGTCAAACATCATAGTGGGACAGAAGGAAAGGAAAGAGGAAATAAAAGAAAGAATTAGGAGGAAAAAGACATCTATAAAGGTACATATATTAATATATAACTATTGGGATATAGGTCCATGTATATATATTTATGGGCTAAATATTAAGGTAGCATATGGACAATGGACCTCTCCTCAAGTACTCCTTCAATGCAAGAACACTTTGTTCCAATAATGCGGCATTGGGTGATGCTCACATTCCTGACACAATTGCTGAGCAAAATGGATACATAAGCTAATATGGTGAAAAAGTTGGTAATTCTTAGCTATTAGAAGATATAGTGTCTGGGGTCTTAAAAGTTTGAAGTTAAACAAATGGCCATCTAACTGGGGAGCAACAAAGCCCACATGGAAGAAGCAAACCAGCCTTTGTGATCACGAGTTTTTGGTCAGGTATCAGTGTTCATAAGATCCAAAACAAACAACATTTCCATGTGAATGAGGGAGGTTAGAATGGAGACCCAAAGCCCATATGTAAATAAATGTACACCCCCTCACAGAAGGGTCACAAGGAAGAGACGAGTCAGCTAGGGTGCAGAACAGCACCGATGAAACATACAATACTCCTCTAGTTCTTTAATGCTTCCTCCCCTCCACTATCATGACCTTAATTCTACCTTACAAATATGGTTAGACCAGAGCATGTACACTGGTACAGAGAAGAGCTCTCGACACAGAATTCATGACAGATAAGCCCCTCAGGACCAATAATAAGACTAGAAATATAATGAGTGTAAGGGGAAAGTGGTGGGAAATGGAGGAGAAAGGGGGAACTGATTGCAATGATCAGTGTACAACCTCCCTCCCCCAGGGGGACAAACAATAGAAACGTGGGTGAAGACAGCAGATTGTATGAAATATGAAAATAAAAATAATTTATAAATTATTAATGGCTAATGAGAGTGGGAAGGTGGGGGAGGGAAGGGGAAAAGGAAGAGCTGATATCTAGGGTTTAAGTAGAAAAAAAATGTTTGGAAAATGGGCTGAGCCCTGGTGGCGTAGTGGTTGTGTGTGGGACTGCAGCCCACTGGGACGGAGGTTCAATTCCAGAAGTGGGGCTGGGCCTCCTACTCCCACCACCGGAGAGCAGTGATGCCCCCCCAAAAAAAATGTTTGGGAAAAGATGGCAACATATGTACAAATTTACTTGATACAATTGATATATGGATTGTTCTAAGAACTGTAAGAACTCCTAATAAAATGATTTATTAAGTTCTTTTTCAAAAAAGGGAAGCAGGAATTAATGTTTACTGAACTTCTAGTCAGAAATACACCTCACTCTTTCTGCTCTTATCTTATTTACTTTCATAATTTTAGAAGATTATAGGTATGCCTATGATATAGAGAAGTAATTTAGGATGAAGAAGTCATTGGGCTGTTAACTGAAAGGCCACCAGTTTGAACCCACTAGTAGCTCCAACTGAGAAAGATTGATAGTATCAGAAACCTAAAAGGACACTATACTCTCCTATATAGTCACTATTATTTGGGATCAACTTAATGGCAGCATCCTTTTGTTTGTTTGTTTTGTTTTATAATTTAAGATGGAGATGAGTGAACTAGAATAGAATACTAGTTAAATGTCCAGATATGAACGCAAATAGGTCAATCATCTAAGTTTGGGTTTTCTCCATTTCCTAATGTCATAATTGTTTGCCTTCGGCAGATTTCCATTAATATACTGAGATAGTTAAGGTTTATTTTGCTAACCTGATCAATAACCACATGTGGGATTAATTGAATGGCAAAGAGATAAATGGCTCCATGTGCTTCTCCTTTTCAGTTCCCAGGTCTCTTGCACTCTGATGGTCAGACCAGGGTGCAGCTGCTTAACCAGTTCCCTGCTTCAGCTGGCAAGGCTCACTTCCTGCAGACATCCCTGAGGAGCAGCCACATGGACCCACCCTGATGTGTATCCCTCGGGGCTGGGACAGCTCTGTGGAGACCCCTTCCGGCACCGAGATGCTTTCACGCTCACTGATTCTGCCTTTCTCCTAAAGTCTGCATTATTGCAGGTGTTCTGTGAGATGGAGGAGGACTTTGTAGATCGGTATCAGACTTTTAGGCTAATGTTGGACTTCAGGACTTGTAGAGCATTAGGTTGGGATGCTTTCTTAATATACACTTACCCTTTTTATAAAACTCTATCTTATACATATGAGTTTCTGTAGATTTGTTTCCCTGGTTTACCTAGCCTACCACTTATACTGTTCATGCTTAATTATAAAAAGAACAAAGATATTTGAATTAAGTCCATTCCAAGTGGTTCCACCTTTTTTTTTGGGGGGGGGGGAGGTTCCAACTTATTGTCAAAATTCTTCTGCTTAATTTTTTTGATGAGCAAACCTTTACTTATCGAGAAAATTTTCTTTTTCAACTTCAGAAAAATTTTCCAAGCACTTCTTAATATACATAGATTTCTTTTATTCTTTTTATATAATATGGTCCACTTTTTCATTTAATTAATCTATGTATTCATTCATTTATTTAATATTTTGTTAATGAGATATTTTTGTTTTTTATGAGGTAGCTATAACAAGTGAAATATTTCAACAAGCTGAAGCAGCACTGGAAGCACTCTGTTTATACCAGGAAATTTAGAAGACAGTTACCTGTCCAACTGACTGGAAGAAATCCATGTTTGTACCCATTCCAAATAGAGATGACCCAACAGAATGTTCATACTGAAGAATGATATAATTCATGTCACATGAAAGTTATATTATGCTGAAGATCATCCAATAACAGTTGCAGTGATTCCTTGACTTCTGGAGCTGCCAAAAGTGTAGGACAGAGTCAGTAGATGCCATGAACAAACAATATCATTGCTGATGTCAGATTCGTCTTGGTTGAAAGCAGAGAACATCAGACAGGGGTTTGTGTTTCGTTGACCATACAATGGTGTTTAATTGTGTGGATCATACCAAACTGTGGATAGCCCTAAGAATGGGAGTTCCAAATGCTTGATTGTGCTTGCGTGGAACCTATACCTAGATCAAGAGGCAGGTGTGCAAACAGAACATGTAAATAATGCATAGTTTAAAATCAGGACAGGTGCTGTGGTTGGATCCTGTCATCACACTTATTCAATCAGTATGCTAAGCAAATAATCAGAGAATCTGGATTATATGAGGAAAAATGCTGCAACTCATAGAAGGAAGACTTATTAACCACCTGTTATAGGTAGATGACAGGACCTTGCTTGTTGAAAGTGAGGAAGACTTGCAGCACTTGATGATGAAGATCAAGGATGGTAACCTTCCATACAGATTACCACTCAATATCAAGAATACCCAAATCCTCAAAACTAGACCAATAGGCAACATCACGATAAATAGAGAAAAGGTTGTGTTGTCAAGGGGTTTTTCTTGCTGGGATGTACAATCCATGCTTATGGAAGCAGCAGTCATGAGATCCCACAGCACAGTGCATTTCATAAGTCTGCTGCATAAAACTCGTTTAAAGTGCCTAAAAGCAAGGATGCTACTGTGACAAGTAAGTGTGCCTGATCCAAGCTCTGGTATTTCCTTTGCTTTATATGCCCATTAAAATCAGGCATTGAATTAGGAAAACCAAAAAAGAATTAATGTATTTGAATTATGGTGCTGGCAAAGAATCTTGAAAGTACTATGAACTGCCAAAAGAACAAATAAATCTGTCTCAGAAGAAATACAGACAGAATTCTCCTTAGAAGCAATGATGACAAGACTTATGTATTGCACTTTGGTTATAATGCCAGGAGATACATGTGTGGAAACTGGTAAAATGGAGGAAAAGAGGAAGAAGAAGAAAAGAGGAAGACCCTCAGAAATATGAATTGACACAGTGACTACAGCAATGGACTCACAATTGCGAACAATTGAGAGGGTGGCACAGGACTTGGCATTGTTTCCTTCTGTTTTATATAGGATGTTGAAACTAACCCAAAAGCACCAAACAACAATAAACACATAGACCATGAATAAGAATCAACTTGATGACAGTATGTTTTATTTTGTTTTGCTTATTATTTATAAGTACTGGGGATTAAAAAGATGAAGGAATATAGGCCAAATACTTTGGAGTTACTTTGTATGCAGGAAGAGCCATATACAGGGAAACAGATAAAATGTAATACGATAAGTGGTACAGTGAAATTTATTAGCTTCACAGTGGTGAGAGGAATGAACTTTTCTAGGCTTTAAGGTGAAACATCAATTTTGGAGTATGGTCAAAGCTTTAGGAGCAAAATTTCTAAGTAGAATTGAAAATATGAGAATGTAATCACTGGCCTGAAGATCAGAAAGCAAGGGAGAGGGCGGGACTCGCTGAGCCCTTGCTATCTCTGCCCTTCAATTCATCACGTGTCTTCATTGGCCGTGCTGTCACAACAGACCCACCAATCTTCTGTGGCCATGTTGGCATAACAAACCTGCCCATCACAGCACCACTCAGATACATGTTACCTCCTTGTCGTCTTTTCTAGTCAGACCTCACAAAATTCTTTACTGACAATCTCACTGTCTTTTTGTCATTACATTATCCTCATGTCCCATGAGTCCCTTCTCTCCCAAACATTTTCTCTTCCTTGCTACAACTAAAGTAGAGGCTCCAGACCACAGTATTAGTCACTAACCAATGCTGTCAGCTCCATCTAATACCTGATTCTATAATACTTTGGCTGATTTTCAAATGGTTCTCACGTTCTTGTGTTATACATTAGGTTTTTAAGCTCAATGAAAGCAAGAGCAATACCTTTGGTGCCAATCATGAGCATATACTGGTCCAAGAAAGAGACTGAAAGATAGAAACGTGACTTTAAAAGAGCAGAGTATTAACCACAATTCTAGGAACTTTTGCTTGAACCCTGGCTTTGCTGATTTTCTGATGTTAGGACCGATGACGAATTTTTAACCCACGCAAGACTTTTATTTTTCTCTGCTATAATGAAGTAGCCATATACACTATGTTACCATAAAGATTAAATGTGATCTTGATATAACAGAATTGTGAACAGGTCTAGCAAGGTACTTGGATCATTCTATCTTCCAGCTTCTTATCACCTGTCCTGTTCTATTACCTGCGCCACCGCCCACCCCATCACCCTTCAGGACTAATTTCATTTGCTTCATATGTCAATCACCTTCAATTTTGGCCTCAAACTGTTTCTTCTGCTTTCTTTCAAATCAATAGTATAGTTTTCCTACCTCCAATTCTGTCTTTGCTTTCTCTACCACCTTTCAATTCAGTCTTCAGGAAGCACCTTGTCTTTGAGGAGAACCTTGCATGAAATTTCCTTTGCAAGACTTGAAAGTGACAGGTATCTGGCTAGGACACAAGGGAGGTAAGAATGAGAAAGGGAAGTGGGGATTGATAGGAGACAAGATTACAAAATCTAGGAAAGAATCTATTTTGAGAAACCTGTAAGCTAGGTTGAGGAGACCGATATCCTATATTCTGCCACTCATGGAGAAATATTGAAAGGTTTAAAGTACATGAATGACATTATCAGATATGTATGTTAAGTGAGTTTATGTATAGTTTTTAAGTCAATAAAAGATGAGGTCAATTAGTTAGAATGTTCTTACAATTTATTTGAAACATCACCAGATTTTGAAGTATCCCAAAAGTTAGAGATATAAAATCTGTATCCAGCCATAGGCAGATTACAGAGCAAAGAATTAATTTTGGACTTGTTTCATACAGATAATCCCTTACACATATTATGAATCCTGCTTACATTTCTCATAACCTTAAAGTGATAAAACTTTATTCCAAAAATGAGTCTTCCATTTTGACTAATTTCACACCCTAGTAGAAAGAGACCTGTCTATCAAGTGGGAGGAAGCTTTCCTCCTTCCAAAAAATTCCTTTACAGTAGATAATGTTTGTGATTTTTGCCCTTAAGGTTGTGAAGCCCTCACAGAAATAAAGCTTATTACTAGTAAAGACTTAGCTCTTTAAAATGCAGGTCCGCCTGCAGGCATCATACAGTAGCTGTTGCCAGTCATTTAGGCTGCAGTGTGACAGAAACCTCTAAGAACAGGCTGGGGGTGGGAGAGAAAAAAAAGGATGGAATGTCCCTAAAACAATATGTACACTGACTTTATAATTTTCTTCAGCACAAAAGAAAGCTGTATATGTATATGCAGGTAAGAAAATCTATCTATCATGTATCTATCTATCTATCTATATCATCTATCTATACTAGGGTTCCAGTTCATACATGTATGACTTTATTCCAAATTAAACATGTTTAGTTTGAAATCATAATCAATAAATAAAGTCAATTAGATTAGGTCTTCTAGTAATACACTCCTCTTATTCTCATTACGGTGCCTACAGAAAGAAAAGCCCAATCAAAACAGTGGTTTCTGAGCGGATCTGTTATGTCCGTGAAAGTTCAGGCAGAGGAGCTGATTTGGAAGGTTTTATAGGAAAGCCACATTGGTGAGGAAAGGGCCAGGGCAGTTGTGTTGAGAAATGTTTTCATTGCAAGCATAGCAAGGGCTGCCCCAAAGAAACTCATGGGGAAACCTTGCTTACACAATTAACCTTGCAGCCCTGTCTTCTGGAACTTCTTTTTATTGCCCTAAATGAAAAGCAAAAACAAGGACACCTTGAGAATAAACTCAACCCAAGTCTCTCAAGTATTTCCAAACTACCATTTTAATGTATAAACAAAGAACAAGGATGCTTCAGGAAAAGGTTAAACCAGAAATCCAGACTGAATGCCTTCCAGTCAATTCTTGACTCAGCAACCCCATAAAAAAGGACAGAATGCAACCCCCGCCCCCCCAACCCCCGCCCGCCATGGGCTTCTGAGACTTTTTTTGTTTGTTTCTCCTGAGACTAATTCTTCACAGAGGTAAAAAGCTTTGTCTTTCTCCCACAGAGCATCTGATGATTTTTGAATTGCTAACCTTGTGGTGAGCAGCTCAATCTGTAACCACTGCAACCGCAGAACTCATTCACGGAAGCATGAGATGGAAACGCTGCCTTTAGCGATGTATGGACCAAGATAGAGGGTGTGTCAAGAAACATATCCTAGAGGGAAGATATATCTAGAATGTTTTTTGTTTTATAAAGGTTTTTACTATTTCTTGTAGTCCTTTCTGATTTACTGTCATATTACTAATATTAATTACAACTACTATGACTACAACTATTTGTAAACAATTTTTAGTATACACACAGCAGCTACTAGGCACTGCTACACATTGGGAAGCAGAACATAGTGCAAAAGGGAGAGGAAGTCAGTGGGTCTGACAGGTAAGCTCCGCCATTTGAGGGTGGTGTGTTGCTAACACAAAGGCACACAAAGGCTGCAATGAGGTCACGTTCTGGAAGGTAGAATCCAGAAATAGTTCCAAGAGAAGGAGGCAAGGTCTGTGCTTCAGAGTGAATCAGCTAGAAAAAGGGGAGCAGTTGTCAAGCACACGGAACCGTTTCAGAACTGCTCGGAAACATGCAATCTCATAATCTATTGAGGAAAGTGTTGCTTACCATGGCAGGAGCAAAAGGTGCACAGTTATGACAAGAGATGGCTTGAGAGGTGGGAAGGGAGAAGGTCTTTATGGTCCTTGGGAGACAGGTCTAGGCTCTTGAACAGAATAATTGTAGGCTTCCCCAGACATCTCTGCAGCATTTGCCAGAGAACGATTATAAAGCCGCCTTTTCAGTGACTGGAATCATAAAAGATATCTAGCTGTTTTCTGACTCTCCTGTCAGAGCATGTTCTGAAGAAGAGTTCTCCAGAGTGTCAGCAGGCAGCACTCACGGAACCCTGTCTCTCAGCAGAATGACAAAGGCTGCTGCATGAAAGAGCTCTGGGAGATTAACACCATTAGGAATCTTATAAGAATAGGCAGCACCGTGTGTGATGGAGAATTGTTAGCATCAAGAAACCAGATGCTGCTCCCAAAACACATCTCAAGGTCGTTTGTGACCTTGGGCAAGTGACAATGCCTCTCCGGACACTCATCTCCTCACCCGTGGCATTTCTTCCACAGAATCTCTCAAAGCAATCCCCGTTGTACACCTGAGTGTGGAAGGCGAGACACACAATAGCAAAGGAGATCGGAAATTAGAGTGAGGAGCTGGTCAAAAATCTCCCCAAGTCACTTCTAGTGATGCAAGGACTTCATCATCCTTTTGTGGGAAATGTTCTTCCATTGAGCAATGAGGTTTCAAAAAGGATTTGACACACGCAATTTATGTAAGGAAAAATTATCAACGATTTTAGGAAACACATTGTCTGCCCTCAGGACGCTCAAGGAGGAATAGAGAAAGTTGTCTGAGCAGTTACACAAATACACAGGGAAATATAGCAGGTTAAGAGACAGAGGCTATGAGAGGGAGGCTTTAACTTCCTCTACTAGAGCTGCAAGCACATTCCTGAGGAACGAACGTGGAGCAGCAGGCATCACTTAGGACTTTCCCAGGCAGTCAGAGTTATGGGGCACTTTACATGTATGCCTACACATGTCCCTTGTAGTCTACAAGCATCCTGAGACACTCTCTAGTCTTTGACCACAACGGATACGTGGGGCTCCGAGCGAGACCTTGGCTTTGAAAGGCAAATTGGTGGTTCCACAGCACCAGCTTTGGATTTTGGTCACTGAAGGACTTGCTGGCCAGGAATTTCTGACTCCTAGTAGGGACGGGAATGGGGGTCAACGCATGAATTAATTATTTGGCACCCTGGTGACACTGTGCTAAAGCACTCTGCTGGTAACCAAAAGGGCACTCTGCCCTGAGCAGCTGCTCTGTGGGAGGATGTGGCAGTCTGCTTCTGTAAAAATTTACCGCCTTGGAAATCCATATTGGGTAGGCTTACTCTGTCAGAATGAAGGAGTGGACTTTTAGAAATTAATTATACAATCCACTCAACACATTTTGATTGCTAACTATGTGCTAGGTATCAGACTGCTGAAACACATACAACCTATGTATTTGGACTTGATGGCTTTCAAAGAATAGAGAGTGTGTTAGGATGCCTGGAGGTCGCAAGGGACCTGTGCAGACATATATGCAGGATGCCAGCTGGCCCTAATTGCCTGAGACAGTCCTGAATTAAGTCTGTTGTTCCAGAACAGATAGTAATAGCAACCTGATCTTCTGTTCACTTCTCAAAGTGCTCCAGTCTGAGACATTAATTATATGCTTAATTTATAGAAAGCACATATGCAACAAAAGGTACATGAAACATTCATCCTGAAAGCAAGGAGTCACAGAAGTTTTAAGCAGGGATGTAGGAGAATTATAAATAAAAAATTAAGTGAGTTTAAGGACGATCTTTCTAGTCGGGGCAGTAGGAGATGACTTTGAGGGAACTAGAAAAACCTCGGGGAATCCTTTGGAGAATGGCAGGAATGCCAAAGTCCGAGGCGGAAGTCCATGGAGTGGAAGCGCTAGTTGCTGTGAAGCATTGCCAGGCCTTGGTGATCACTGACCACAGAGGAGAGGAGGGACACAGGTTCCTATCTCCAGGTCCAAAAAGTCTGGGTGAAACAGGGCACCCATGGCTGAGAGCAAGTTTGTTATAGCCAAAGCAGGTGCTATGACATTTGTTGGCCAGGTTGTTAAGAAACTGCAATGGCACGGCATGGATAACTTCACAGATAGCTTTCTATTCCTCTTCTTCTCATCCCGTCTACCCTACTATGTGTTCTCTGGAGACAATTGGAGAGAAGGAAATAGGTGAGTCAGTCCCCCAATCTTGACCCTGACCAGGTGAGTTCGTCTGCCAGATGCTGTCACTAGCTTTTATTTGCTTCTCAAAGACTTCACTGCACAGACCCAGCCAGCCTTCACGCACCCTCTGGCACCCCCCTCACCCCCCACCGCCCCGTGCCATCTCCCAGGCTGCTGTTTTCTCTTCCCAGTCTTGGCTAACTTTACCAGGCCCCCACTTCTCCTGGTCAGGCACCCTCCACCCAATCCCAATTCTCCTGTCCTGCTGGTCATGGTTCTCAGGGCCCTGGCACCAGCCAGCCCAGCTCTCCAGCCATCAGAGCAGTGCCTGGGTAACTGGCATAGACCTGGACCAGTTTTTGTCTCTAGGAATTGACTTTTTGGGTTTTTTTTTTTTTGCATCACTGCCCTCTGGGGTCGTGAGAGCTACCCAACCTTGCTCCTGAAGAGTTGCTGCTGGATTTGAACTGCCAAGCCAATGGAGCACAGTCCCTCACTCAATCACTAAGCCACCGGGGGTCGGCCCAGGAATTGACATTTTTATCTGTCTTCCTTCTATTTTTTGTACCTCCTATGGGTTTCCTGCCAGCACCAAGTGCCAGGACCACAGTAAAGAAGGGAGATACAATATGCAGATGTGGGCAGGCAGACCGGTGGTGGATGTGACACATGGACTTCAGGATTGCTTATAGTTTCAAAAGAGCAAAGCAAGGACGATGGAGCACCATATCCAGTGTCCTATAACCAATGTGTGGCTGTGGGTATTTTCACAGGGGTGAGTGTATATGTGATGTGGTGGTGGTGGTGGTGGTGGTGGTGGTGGTGTGTGAGTGTGTGTATTGTATGGTATACAAACATTGGCTTATATGTATATGCATTGTGTTACACATATGGCGTTTGTGTGTAAGATACGTTGTACCATGTATATGTGTGAGTGATGCATACTTTTTTTGTGTGTGTATGTAGAATGTGGTACTTGTGTAAGTGAACATGTGTAGTGTATTCAATGTGCATATTTTTGTGTGTGAAAGTGTGATATTTGTGTTGAATGTCTGAACTTCAACAGTAGGCATGTTGTGTATCTATTTGTGTAGAACCCAGGAAGAACTTAGCTATCTATGAGGTAAGAAGCCCTGGGCTGAGAGGTAGAGAGGTCCTTGGGATCAGGATCTCTGTGACCTTCCATTGATTAAGGGGCTGATCAACACATCTTTTCCAATTAAACCAGTTTCAGTTGTTGTATATTTTTCCTCTCCATGAGCAGCTTGGGGAGCCTTTAGCAATAAATACCTTCTTTGGTGTTCTGGTTCCTGTCAGAGGCAGTCAGATTCCTTTCTCCACATGGGTTGGGTTGTTGCTTTTAATTGAGGCCCTCTTCTTTTCCAGAGGGTGGCCTTGATGTGGAGGTGGAGTGGAGATGGAGAGGGGTTGAATGCAGGATTTTATTCTGAGAGAAAATTCTTTACTGATTTCTTGGCAGTTGGGGGAAGGAAGCAGGTGGGGAGTCAGACGAAGATATTCCTGGATTTCTCCAGGTGCTTCCCTCTCAAAAATAGGAGCTAGAGTGAGGGTGGGGGGGTCACTGCAAAAAATAAAAACATTCATCAAGAACAACATATCCTCAGCCCATCTTTTTCCCTAGGCCATAAATTGTCAGCGGCAAATAGAATTTCCAAACTGGCACCAGGGGGATTTGGGGCACAGCCTCGCTGTTTTTTATTGAGGGTTCATGAGAGATGGCAGAGCAGTTATCAGCAGGTTTACAGCAGTGCCAGGGGAATGGCTTTGAATATATCACCTGGGACATCCTCTCCCCGCTTTGTTCTCAGGCCTTCAACCAACATCAACCACTCAGGGCGGGCACCTGCTGTGGCAAAGAGAAACAGCAGCCCCAAAGTAAAACAAAACCACACATTTGAAATGTAAGACTGTATTGGAAAAATCAAGATGATTAACATTCTGTAAAAGAAAAAAATATCTCAGATGTAAAATAAAGGGAAATAAGCCCATTTATTCTTACCTTCTTGGTTTTAGTTTTGTCAGCACAATTTGTGTTTCTATTGTTGGTGCTTGTGTTTCCTTTTGTTTGAATAATTAATGTCTATAAGCACTCTGAGGCTCTTGCTACATGGCAATGAGGTTCTATTTATTATTGGATTATTTTGGAACCCAGGAGTCCCATTTGTTTACCATTCCTCCAAGTTTCATCTAAGTTAGAAATTGTAGCCCAGAACTAGGGAAGAAAAACATGAAATGCAGAATAGTTTCCTGAGGACACATACCCAAATTATACTGTCTTTCCTAATTGCTTGGAAGACAGACTACATGGAGTCACCTTACACTGAGTTGATGAACCTGGGTAAGTTAATTGACTCTCAATTCCTAACAACATCTTACCCTACAAAATGGAGATGTGTTGGACTGTGTTGGGCCAGGTTCACAAGAGAAACAATTCAGTGACAGTCACATCACATATATGTAAGAGAGAGCTTTATATCAAGAAGTAATTATATATCAAGGAAACATCCCCGCCCAGTCCAACTCAAGTATATAAGTCTGATACTAGTCCATAAATCCCTCCGCAGCCTCACACAGCAACATGCAATGATGCTGGATACAGGAAGAATACAACCCATGGGTGTGCAGCCTTGTTGATCCAATGGTGTTGGACACATTTCCAGGGCTCTCATAAGTCTCAAGGTGGCTCATCAACAGACAGGGGAAAGCAGAGAGAGAAAGGGGCTAGCCTCCAGAGAGTTATTTATCTCGCTTGCACCTCCGAAGGGGTTTGTTAAGCTGAGACCTAATTGACATGCTAAACTCCACTCCGTATCTTCTTACAGGTGCTACATTGGAACAAAAAACCTAGCTATCACATGGATCATGAGTAGTTGTGTGAACAAAATATGGAGATACTGTGTGGTTCAAAAGCAGGAAGGGCCCTTGTAAAGATGTACGACCATTATGGAAAGCAATATGACACTACTCAAAACAAATTGGAGTAGAAATACCATAGAATACCACAATAACTTTGCTGGGCATATACCCCAAAGAAGTAAGAGAAAGAAGATGATATCAATTCCCATGTTCATTGCAGCACAGTTCACAATAGTGAGAATCTGGAAACAGCCCAAATGTCCATCAGGAGAAGACTGGATAAACTCTGGTACATACACAGTAATGAAACACCTCATGACATGAATGGACCTGTAAACCATTTTGCTGAGTGAAATTAAGCATGAATAGACAGACAAATGTTACATGAGTTTACTACTTTAAGTAAAATCCCCCAGAAGAATGCAAGCTTCTCCTCTTAAGTCATGCAATCGTCAAATCCTCTAAATTTCTAATCTTCTAATTTACCACACCACCAGAGAGAGAGCCTGGCTCTTAACCATCTATATTTTTGGCTCTCTATGTGCATCTTAAAAATCATTTTGGCAGAGGCAACCCAGATAGGGGAGAGGGAGATGGTCATTCAGTTGCTGCCATGCAGCATTGTACTATGTCATCCCATATCACCAAGCATTCCTAAAGAGTAGTAAGTAAACCTTACTGCAAATTCAAGTCAAGATGGAGGGAAGGGGGGGATATAAGTCTTGGAGAAAACAATGACATTTCTGTTGGTGGACACGACTGGGTGGAACAGCCTCCCACCAGGAAAAAAATTGCTTGCTGGAAGGGGAGAATATTCCTGGTACTATATTCCTACATGGACACTTCTGATCTAGTTTCTCTACAGACCTACTTAAAGTATACAGTCTGTAGTGACTCAGTCCTTGTGCATAGATTACTGGGATTTCACACTCTGTCCTTTGAAGGTGCACAACATCCTTTATAGACCACACCATAAGGATTTGATATGGAAACCTTACGAAGCAAACTGAACTTTACTTTAAACTCACCTGTAACAGATTCAAGGAACTGACGTGTTCCCTTGGACATAAGCTGAAATACCCTCATCAGGGAAGAAGCTAATGATTGCTATCTCAATGTTATGTAATTGGTGGTGGTTGGAGGTTGGACTTTGGTTTGGATCTCCTGCTTTGAGGGTGCTCAATGAAAAGTGATGTAAGTTATATTAATGCTCCCCTTTGCAATGTTATAGCATGTACTTGTCTAGTAGGCATACTTCTGCCTCTATGAATGGGTCATTAAAATTTTTGCCCTACCACTAAACCCTATTCCTCAGGTACCTAAAGTCTAGTCCCTTAAGGGTTTAATCTGTACAAGGCAGCAACTCATATATTGTGATCTGGAAAAACAGCCTTACATGTACAATTTCCTTTTCTCAAAAGCATTTTAAATTCTGCATCAACATTTACTGCCATCGAGTCCAGACCAACTCCCATCAACCCTACTGTGGGTGTCTGAGACAGTAATGCTTTAGGAGAGTGTAAAGCCTCGTCTTAGTCTGAATTAGTGGTGATAATTTCAAACTGCTGACCTTGCAGCTAGCAACCAAATGCATAACAACTACTCATCCAGAGCTCCTTAAATTCTACATCAATGAGTAAGTTAAAACTCTTTGACCAAATCAATTTATGCCTCCAGAGATTACTTATCATATTCCCTACCACAAAGCTGTACTGATATCTCTAAAATGAACTGGTGATATATATATATATACCACATATCCAAAGGAATGGATTGGGGGTTTACCCCAAATTCTAGACCTAATCTAGGAACAATTAGTTTTTAGGAAATGGCCCTACTCACTACTTGCACTCCTGAAAACATGACTAAAAATTTGGGTCCTATAATAAAGTGTTGTGAAGAAATTAAATAGTGCCCAGCTATCAGGAAAAAATAGCATCTGGGTCTTAAAAACTTGTTCTAAAACAAGCAGGCATCAAAGTAAGGCATTTGGCAGTTAGATTTTATGTCAACTTGTACTGTGTAGCAGTGGAGCTTGAACTGTCCCTCAGATCACAGCATGATGACGCCTCTTAGGAGGTTTATAAAACAAACAATGGGGACCACTCCCTTCCTTCTCTGCCCTTTCACCTTCTTGCTTGTTCTTTGTCTTCCTATAGGGTAGGGCTTGCAGGTTGCCATACTGGAAGAGCTGCCAATGATCTGCCATGTTTCCATTGACCTTGGATTCACTAGACTCTATAGAATACTACAGTTATCAGTCATCTCAGCATATGACCCTCCTATATCCTGCTTGTCCATTCTGGGGCATCCCCCTGCAGCCACATGAGCTGGAAGAGTGCTCTAGCTAGCAAAAGACCCATGGGTTTAAGTTGGACAGGGCTAGAATGCATTCTAGTAATAACTTTATGTTTTGATAAAGGTTTTTTTTTATATACATGTATGGATGCTACTGATTTTGTTCTTCTAGACAACTTAGCCTAGCACAGGTGTCAACTAAAACCACTAGAAAGAATACCAGCCTGTGCTATCCAAGGATTATAAATAATAAATTCCAAATGCAAAGGAGAGAACAATACCAGAGCTTAAATTCTGAACACCTAGTTTGATGACAGTGGAAGTCCTAAATCCAATTGTAGGGTCCCCACATGGATGAAATCTCCAGTGAATCCCCTGTCATCATACATAGTCCACTGATGTGATTAGTCTTGATATCACATAGATGGTATTATAATTTTGATTATGACAGATGAATTTAGGGTAAAATGCAATGCATTATCATTTGATCTCCTTTTTGATCCATTTTAAAGTTATTTCAATTTTCAGCATTTTCTGCTTTCTTTTAGATTCATATTTTTCCTGTTTTGTCTTTTGTTTGCTTTGTGTGTTGCATGACTATCTTTATATGATGCTAAAGATGGGTAAATCTATAGACAGTAACTGAATTAATAATTACCTATGCAGGGGAGATTAGGGGAAATGGGAAGCTGACAGCAAAGAGTACTGGAAGAGTGCTCTATCTAGCAAAAGACCCATGGGTTTAAGTTGGACAGGGCTAGAATGCATTCTAGTAATAAGTTTATGTTTTGATAAAGGTTTTTTTTTTATACATGTATGGATGCTACTGATTTTTTCTTCTAGACAACTTAGGCTAGCACAAGTGTCAACTAAAACCACTAGAAAGAAGAAGAAAATGCTCTAAAATTGATTGTGGTGAGAATTATACAACTCTTCTTAATATGATTTTATGATTACACTTTATGATATGTGAATTTTATGTCAACAATTATTAAAATAAATAAATAAACAGATAAATTTAGGAATGTGTTTATCAGAGTTGTGTGTGATCTCACCATACTTTTTCTAGCTGTATGTTGAGCAAAAAATCAGAGAAGCTGTATAGTATGAAGAAAAATGTAGCATTGGTTTTGGAGAAAGGTTTATTAACAACTGGCAATATGCAACCTTGCTTGTTGAAAAAGGGGTGGACTTGAAATGCTTGATGATGACAATCAAGGGTTACAACAATCAGTATGGATTATAAAGCAATGTCAAAAAGAAACTAAATCTTCACAACCGTGCTAAGAGCTAACCATGAGAAATGAGGAAAAGGTTAAAGTTGCCGAAGAGTTTGTCTTGGATGCACCCTCATGCTCTTGGAGGCAGCAGGCAAGAAATCAAAGGATGCATTACATTGGGTAAATATACAGTGCATGACTTCTGTAGAGTGTTGCAAAGTAAGAACTACTAGGATGCTCCTGACCCAACCCACAATGTTTTCAATCGCTTCATATGCCTGTAAGTTGGACATTGAAGAGGAAGACCGAAGAAGAATCAGTGCATTGGAATGATAGTGCTGGCAAGGCATCTTGAACATATTGTGGACTCCCAAAGGAACCAGCCAGTCTGGGAGAAGTCTGACCAGAATGATGGTTAGAGGTAAGGATGGAAAAACCTCATTCATTTCTCGCGTTTAGGACATGACAGGAGAGACCAGTCCCTGGAGAAGGACATCATGCTCTGTAAAGTGGAGGTGCAGTGAAAAAGAGGAAGGCTGTGGACAAGATGGATTGACACAGTGACAGCAACAGTGGACTCAAAAATAAGAGCAGTGGTGAGTGTGGTGCAGGGCTGTTTTGTTCTGTTTTGTTCTGTTATGTGCAGGATCCCTATGAGTCAGATTCAATTCCATGACACCTCACAACAGCGATAATATTATTTACCTTGTAGGATTATTATGAGGAGATACAAGACAATGAATGTCAAGTGGAACATAGTAACATTTGAAAGAAGATTACTCATTAACAGGAACAATATCTTCTATCAATGGACAATAAGAGAGGAAAATGCACTGGAATATTTGGGAGTCCTATGGAACTATGATGTTGCAATTAGTAGCTTTGTTTACTAAAGAGTTCTTAGAGTTTCAAACATTACTTCATTGTCTTCTTTTGACGATAACAATAGAATACAATTTTTAGTAAAGACAATATTTTCCATTTTGAACTCTCATTTTGTGGCAGGTATGATATTAAGTGTATTATCTCAATAACTTTTTACACCAACATTTGGGGACTACTATCTAGAGCTTATTTACATACATGCTTGGATACAATGTTAGATACAATGTTTCTAGAATGCATCAAGAAAACACAATGCCACTGACAGTGCAGGAAACAGGAGGATCGTAAGGGGAAGAAACGGAAGATAATACCCAGACCTGCCTTCATCCCACTGACTGGGTTCACTGACACTCATATAACAAAACACTACAAAGCAGGTGCCTTTTAAGGACAGATATTTATTTTCTTACCATTGTGAGACTTAAAAGTCCAAGTCTGAGTAGTGGCTGTATTCATTCCTTCTCAACTATTTGAGGGAGAAATTGTCTCCCTCTCCTAGTTTCTGATGCTTCCAGCAATTGCTGATATTGCTTTGCTGCTTATAGATTTACCTTGACATTATTCCTCACCCTGTGTGTGGTCCTAACTCTGTCTGTTCTCCCCTTTTATGAGACTTCACAAAGAACAATTAAATACACACCAACCAATATTTTGATATCATTTAGCTGATACTACCATCAAAGGAAGCTCCTAATCCCCTCCCAAATGGTCACATTCATAGATATATGAATTAAAACTTCAACATCTTTTTTAGGGGAACTCAATTCAATTCATAAAACTGTTCACCCATGGGCTGAGCCCTGGTGGCATAAGTGGTTGAGTGTAGGACTGCAGGCCGCGAGCTTGGTGGTTCAAATCCAGCGGTGGCTTTCAGGAGTAGCGCTGGGTAGCTCCCACGACCACCAGAGGGCAGTGATGCCCCCCCAAAAAGAACGTGAAAAAAAAAAACTGTTCAACCTTGCTCTGTCCCCAGCACTTCAAGGATATTAGTCAAATCAGAGGGGCCATATAAATGACACGCAATAACTTAGAAGGTTAGTTGAGCGTTGACCCATCACAGATATGCACTGTTGCTTTTACAGAAAAATATTCTGAATTCAGAACAACTGGCTTTGTAAATACTTCATTGGCAGACAAGCTTGAATGTTAGCCTCTATGACATTAAAAATGTTTTGTCAGTTTGTAATATAAAGGATGACTTAATTTAAATAGTGTATTTTTAAGATCTTAATCTAGCTCACACTTTTTGTTATTTGTTTGGTCTGAATGGTTCAGAGATATCATGGGTTATCATTGTTATTTTTACATTTTCCCTTTTTATATATTTTCCTTTGCTTCCTTTTCTTTCCATCCAAATCTTGCAGGTGGACATTGGGGAACTTGATCATTAGAACTAGAGAGCAATGAATTATTAGTATGGATGAGTGATACTTTGTGATTTTAGATGGAAAAATGACAAACAATTCATTGGTCTAAGTTTGTGGGGACTGATCTGCAGTGGCAGATTTGTCATCTTCCATGAACAAAACTTGGTTTAGATTACTAACCAATGGACCTTATGTACAGCTAATACTCATATTTCACTGGTGGGTTGTGTGTTGTGATGATGCTGAGCACATTTCAGCAGAACTTCCAGACTAAGATAAACTAAGAAAAAATGAAAGATCTAGGGGATCTACTTCTGAAAACCAGTCAATGAAAACCCCTAGGGTTCACAGCAGTCTGAACTGGAGTTGATCATAGAGATGGCTAAGAATACACATTGTACTCTTTCATTGTTCATGGACTCCATTGACATCCTTGACCACATGTTGGACTGCTTACTTCAAGGTCAGCAGTTAGAATAAGATAAGGCTTTCTTCTCCTATAATGATTTACATCCATGAAACCCAAAGAAGTTATTCTATTCTTTCCTATATGGTTTCTGTGAGCCATAATCCACGCATTGGTATTGGGTCTGTTTGTTTGTTTTTTAACAAAATAACATCCTCAACCACAGTTATTTTATCCACCTTGATTTTACTCACCATATATGAGATTTTGAATGCCTTATCCTTTGTAGATATCTGTTCAAAATGAAGTAGAAAAACCTCTATATTATCAGATTAATTTGTTTCATATGACATGTTTGGCACTTTCTCACAGGGAAGCATAGAAACCCATTGAAATAAACTAACCCAGTGGTTGGAAGTACATGATTGGAGTGGAGATTTATAGTCCAGTTCTCAAAAATCCACCCAGACTAGAGACCGATCATTGGAGAATGTACTTTCCTGTTGTAATAAGCCCTCTTACAAAGAAGACTATGGCAGCTGAGTCTGAGTGCTAAGAGAACAGCTCTCTCAACAGCCATCTCTGGGAACATTTGTGTCCTCTCTAAACAGAATTAGACCTTACTAGTATTAAGTTTGTTCTAGATTTATCTTTGATCAAGAAAATGACTTAGAGGTTATTTTTCATTTTGCAGATTAAAAAAAAACCTACATATATGGAAGATCCCAAACTCTATCACACAGACCCCCAATCCTGAAAAAGCAAAAGCAGCAGTCCTTGTCCTGCATAGCTATGATGAGGTCCTCCAGGACAGGGAGACCGTTCTATCAGAAAGAGGAAGGGTACTGATGGGAAAGTCAAGTCCTGACAGTGAAAAGGGAGCAAACGTGTCTGGGGCAGCACAGCCACATGGCACAGGGGAACGACTGAAAATGCTTTTGAAACTTTATGTAGGGAGTGTTTCTGACCCACATTGACCTGGGTTTCTTGTTGCTTCCTGGGGACTGAAATTGGGTGCCATGGATCACTAGGGAATTGGATCCTGTATCTTCAAGGCACATGGCATGCTCCAGAGGTGGCATAAGTGAGATCAGATGAAGAAACTCCACTGAGTGAACTGGACTCTACTTCAGACACATTTGTAACCTGAGCACTAAAGACTGAAAATTCTTAGTGTCTGAGGAAGCAAAGGATAGCTTTATCAAGATTGTTGAACTGTTGGTAGGTGGACAGTATAATCTTGTTATATCAATGCTTTGTATGCTGTATTAAGATGTGTTTTTTCTAGAAAACCTGTGACTGACACTTGCAGTGAATATTTTAAATTTTTCCCGACACCCAGTTCCCATTGTTTGTATAAACAGAAAGAATTGTTTCTGTACAAGTAAGTAATTCAGGTATTGTGATATGGAGTTAGGCTACATTGGTGCAATATCACTCTCTCAACAGGGCTTTAAAAAATTAATACCAGGAGCCAATCAAAAACAATCTTAATAAAAGATTGTTACGGCCCAAGGGGATGATCCGTAAGACTCTCTACCATAAATTAACAAGGAGGTTTTGAAAGGGAGACAAAGACAGATTAAGACAAACATAGATTTAGGAACGCGTTTGGGGCTCACACTAAATCCTACCTACAATTTAAGAACAATGATTTCTTACATCTTGTTCCTGCTATATTATATTTTCCCTAAGGAAGGAAACACAGAATATATGGGTGCTATTACAAACTATAGGGAAGAACCTAGATGGTGCCTGGCTACCAGATAAAATAGTGTCTCAGGGCTGAGCCCTAGTGGTGTCATGGTTATGCATGGGACTGCAGCCCACAGGATTGACGGTTCAAATCCAACAGCACCTCTCCAGGAGCAAGACTGGGCTTCCTACTCCCACCAGGACAGTGATGCCACACAAAAAACTAAAACCCCAAAAACCCCAAAAACAAAATAGTGTCTCACATCTTAAAGAGGTGGTCCCAATCAAGCAGCTGTCCAAGTGCAATGTGAACTAAGTCCACATGGAAGAAGCACACTATCATCAGCCTCAAGAGGACTGTAAACATATAATCTGAAGTCAAAGAGGGGAATAATATATGAATTCAAATTGTGAACATTTGATTGGCAAAAGACTATGAATGACAGTGTAAGTCCAAGATACATTTATGGGATGACATAGGAATCAACCTCAGGTAATTTTTTCTCTACTCATAATAGAGGAATGCGAGGAAAGTGGTTACCAACGAGAGTGCATTGGAGAGATGACTAAAGATCAGAACGATAAAGCTGACTTGAATGGTTAAAACCTTGTCAGTTGATCTCTGCTCTGATGCACATTCAACATTTTCTGCATTTTTTGGTTGTTCATTTTGGGACTTATCTAAGATGTGCTATGTCATTGGGATCACCCTCTTAAATTTTTGCTATATGATTTTTCTATTTTTTAGTGTATGTAACCCAGGGTTGATGAACCTACAGGGACAGCTAATGAATAAGGGTTTCTGTGGGCACAGGGTTGGTGGTGGTAGGGAGAATAAAAGAGAGCTAATATCAAGAGTTTCAAGAAGAAAGACAATGTTTTGAAATTGATTGTGGCAGCAATTGCATTTTACTGCTTGATGTGATTGAAGTATGGAACGATGTGTTATGTGCATCAATTTCCAATAAAATGATTTGGGGGAGGCAAAAAAAGGAGCAACCCTACACCACTCATTTGTCAGTCCAGGATAATGATCTTCACCTCAAATCACAATTTGGATCTTCCATTTTAAAGAAAAATTCATTTGTGAGCTGAACCCCCGTAGCGTAAGTGGTTGAGTGCGGGACTGTGGCCTGCGGGCTTGGCGGTTCAAATCCAGCGGCGGCTCTCGGGAGTGGCACTGGGTAGCTCCCACAACCACCAGAGGGCAGTGAGGCCCACGAAAACAAACAAAGAAACAAAAATTCATTTGTTAGATAAGAAAAGGTAAATATTTCCTAGACCTCTGTTTTATCATCATTAAAATGGTAGAATTAGCATTTTTTTCTATTGCAGAGTTTTCTCCTGAGGATCAAATGAACTGATAACAACAATACAGATGTGAGACTTTTGCTTTATTGTTGCTTCCCCTCCTTTCCCCACCCCCAACTGTGTAAAGTACTGTGTCCTTCAAATGTCCCCTTGACTAGAATGCTTGTTCTGAATAAACCTGACTCACCACCTCTACCACTTGCGATGCCCTTGTTCTCCTTATCTGGCACACACATGTATACACATGCACACGTACACACAATCACACACCCCTGGGGATTCTCAGGCTATTGACGATGAGGCAAATATATCACTGACTGGACTTGTGACATTGGGCAAATTCCTTTACCATTCTAGGACCCTATATCCTAATTGTAAAATAAAAAAAGTAAATGACAAAAATCTTTGTATCAACAAGATTTCTAGCAGAAAATAGATGGCAAATTCTAATGGGTAATCTGAGGATAATGTAATATTCTTTCATGTGCTGGACTGCTAAATGTAAGGTCAGCAGTTCAAGCCCATTAAACCCATGGGAAAAAGATGAGGTGGTCTTCTCCCATAAAAAAAGAGGAGGTGGTCTTCTCCCATAAAAATGTACAAAACTTGGGGCTGAGCCCCGGTGGCATAGTGGTTGTGCACGGGACTGCGGCCCACTGGGTTGGAGGTTCAAATCCCGCAGCAAGGCTGGGCCTCCTACTCCCACCACCAGAGGGCAGAGATGCCTTCCCCCAAAACAAACAAAAAGTCAAAAAAAAATGTACAAAACCTTGGAAACTCTAAATAGGATCACTGTAAATTGAAACTTGTGACATTGGGCAAATTCCTTTACCATTCTAGGACCCTATATCCTACTTGTAAAATAAAAAAAATAAATGAGAAAAAATCTTTGTATCAACAAGATTTCAAGCAGAAAGTAGATGGCAAATTCTAATGGGTAATCAGTGGAAGACAACGAGATTGGGCTTGAGTAATATTCTTTTGGTAATTGGAGGAGAATGTATTGACCAGCCCTTGGGCAGAGTTGAGGAAATTCATGAAGGAGTATGCTGCACTTTTGTACTCTTCAGATTAACTTGGGCTCGATTAAGGAGCGACATGAGCAGGACAACAGAGGCAGGTCCATGAGAAGACTGACTGTCTCCTGCTCTCTCTCTCTCTTTCTGAAGAATCACTCACACATGACTTCAGTCTTAGAGTAAAGGACCCAGGTTCTATCACTTGTCTTTACTCAGTTTTTCTGGGTTTTGGTAATGGTTTAGTCACTCTGCCTTTTCAGGGCTGATGCTCCACATTAGCGCAACTCATGTCAATCTGAAGGACACAGGCATCTATTACAGTCTGCAGGGTCAACCTCCAAAGGAAGGGGGTGACGAGTAGATAGGGAGGGGCCGTCAGAAGGGATCCAGCACAACCCTTTGCAAGAGGGGGATGGGTTAGCTGTGAAGCAAAATGAAATTCATGGCATGAACAGTGTCTGGTACTTGCGTGACTTTCTCACAGCTGAGACCCACCATCTGACACAGCTGAGGAATCATCAGGTAGTGATACACACACCTTAGTGACATCCACAGAACTGGAGATGGAACCCTGAACCTGTAACTGCAAGGCTGGCTCCTGTAGAATCTTCGCTGAGCAAGTCATTTCACCTCTCTGTACCTCTGTCTTCCATGTCTGGAACACCTTTGTAACTCTACCTACCCAGTTTATTTCACTGTGTTGTGGTAAATATTAAAGAAGATAATGTGTTTTAAAAATCAGGACTATATATTTGTATCAGTATAAATGATCATTACTAGGGCCAAGATGCAGGTGTCTGCACCAGATCAGGGCCCATTAGGAAGAATTCTGGTGGCTTCTCTTCTCATCATGGTTTCTGACAAGCGTCAGATTTGGCTTCTCTCTTTCTTGTCAGTCACCTCTGGGAATCCAGCAAACATCCCCTCTGGCACCAATGGTGGCCCCTGCAGCTTTATCTTGGCTCAGCAGCCTGGTTGGGACTGCCACCAGCCACCTCCCTTCCCAGCTGGCTACCACTCTGCAGCTCTGTGGTAAAGCTGCCAACTTGGACAATGTCCAGAAACCGAGTGTCCCTTGAAGAAGTCTCCTCAGCAGGTTTCTGAATACATGAGTCTACTGTAGAGTTGAGATTCAGATAAATAGGAACCCTGTGAATGCATCAGAAAAAGCATAGTGCAGGATACTCACAGGCAAGGCTTATAGCAGCTAAGAAAGGGAACAGGGAACAGAAAGCTTAGGGGCAAAGATAGCTGTTTAAAATCCAGAGGCATCATTTAAAGCCTGAGATATATAGACCCTAACTATATTTCCATCTAATGTTTCACTTTCTGACGCTACATAAGTCACTAAATTTTTTTTTCTTAATGAGAGGCTATTTTATCTTCCCTAATGGATACAAGATGAATATAAAGTAACTAAATTATTTAATTACATTTTAGCAAGGATCCTAATACAAGAGTATTATAATAAATAATTTGAAATGGATTCTAAATCTTAGATTTTGTGGATTTAGTAATTTCTGACTATTTAGAAACAACAACATGGATACCTTGGAGAGACGAGAGGTTCACTCCTCCATGTACAAATCTAGGAGACATGCATCCATGTCTTGGGGCTATGGTTAAGTTTAACAGAGCACCATGGATACAGTGCTTTATAAGAATAGAGGCAAATTTGAATTCAGGATGTTGGCCAGGCTATAGGAGAAAGCTTTCTTGTTTTTTGTGGTAGCCCCAAGCATTCCTTGGCTTGCAACTGCAAAATAATTCCATCTGGTATATGGTTCCATTGTAATTTAGATTCTATTTCTAAACTAGTCCACATTAACAGGCACTGAGGGTTAGAAATTTAACACAGGTTTCCAGGGGTTACAATGCAATCTGTAAGAGAAGATCTCCAATAATATATGTTACACTCAAAACAAGCAAATAAGCAAACAAAAACAAGTGTGCAGGTCTTCCTAAAATGAGGGAGATGGGAGCCCTGCAAAGATACTATTCAATAGAAGATGGCAACTACTATCATTGCAGATCTGATGCTGCTGGTGTTCACCTTTCTCTTGGTATTCTTTACAGTCGAACCTTATGAAGGCCAGGGAAGTCTCTAGAAGGTCTTCTTTTGCTTTTGCTTTTGTTTTTATTTGTTTACTCAAAATGAGGAAGATGGATCAATGCTTTAAAATATAAGTGAGGTTTTTTTGCTAATTCTGCTGAGAGCTCTTCCCTGACTGATTATGAAAAGGATGATGCTAAGGTTTTCTGTCACTGTCTCTCTGTGTGTTATATCTAAGGTTGCTTTGAGGCAGTGTTGACTCAATGAAAATTTAAAATGACAATATGTAGTATTTATCTTAACTTTCTGCTTACATTTTGGCTGACTTATGAAACTGAATTAAAAAGGGTTCTATTACATACCCTGTGCACCAAACACATCAAGTTCACCCTATCTATTATAAAAAATAGGAAAAGAAATAAGAGGCAACCAACATTGAAACAAGTTCAAGATGCTGTTTTCTCTACTGGAAGGGACTTAAGTCAGAGAAGGTGGAAGATAGATCTCATCATTATTTGGGGGAATTTAAAATTAAAATCTTATTGGTGACCCAAATGAGATGTGAGCATATCCCTGAAGACCATGAAGCTTCATTTGGATTTATCCCAATGTCATGGTCCTTATTATGTTTCCCCACCTTTTCACTTCTAACACCATTGCAAACCCTTATACTGTTACATTCCTGTTTCTTTGTAGATCCTTCTCTAAAAGGATTCTTTGTAAGATGTATATGTCTATATGGAAATTAGAGAATTCAAACAATGTCTTCTATAGGCCTAACTCTTAAACATGGAATGGAAAGTTTTATTCCCTGATGAAAGCAGGTAAGTGAATATGATTTTTTTCAAGGGAGCAAGATTCTTCCTGAGACTCCTGAATTAATTGTTTGTGGGTGAATAACTCAATGGTTGACTTGGCAGGGGCTCTGTAATTTGCCTCGATATATAATTGCTATTTATATTTTACTAAGTGTATTTGTAAACACACAAAGATCTTTTATCCATATAAACTATTTGCTTTATTTATGTGTGAATTTGTACATACATTAATTTATACTTCACATTTGGGAAAGCTTGAAGATCCAGGTTTCCAGTAGAGGCTGATTCTGAGTGTGTGAAAAGTTTTCTTACATGGCCTGATGTTTCTAAAACCAGTGTCTGGGCTGAGCCCTGCTGGCGTAGTGGCTGAGTGCGGGATTGCAGCCCACTGGCTTGGCGATTCAAATCCAGCAGCAGCTCTCCAGGAGCAAGGCTGGGCCTTCCACTCCCACCAGAAGGCAGTGATGCCCCCCCCAAAAAAAACAGTATTGGTCCTACTGCACATGGGAAGACTAAAAGGTAAAATCAAGAAAATGTTCAGTGCTCCAGAATATGAAGCAGCATTTCCACTGAGAAGCTTAATTCCCTGCTTGCTCAGAGATGATCTTTGACAAGTTCTGCTGTGACTTCTAACACATTCTTAAGATGAAGGACCGAGGACAGACATGGTCAGACTTACAGCTTCTTCAAAAGCTCAGCAGACATCTGCTCATTTTCCCCTTTTCCTTGTTTGTTTGAAATGGCCCATTTCTCAAGTTAAACCAGAAGCTCAATGAAGCTCACTGGAACATTGTTCTTTTGGGTAAATACATAAAAATTTATAACAAATTTTTGGAGTCCCTAGGTGGAGCAGTGGCTAACTTGATGGCTGTTAATCAAAAGGTTACAACCTTGAAAACATGACCTACTTATGAAAGATAAATGTTTGAAAGAATTAAATCATGTGGAAGAATTAAACTCAGCACACATGGGGTCACTAAGAATTGGAGGGTACTTGCTTCTGCTTTTATTTATATTTTATTTAATAATTGACTTGCTTCTGCTTTTATTTATATTTTGAAAATCTTTAAACATAACTTTATCTCTTCTATTAGCATAAAAGAAATCTTATTTTCAGTGCATAATTGAAGAAACTGATGTTCAGGAAGACATTGTGTGTTACTTATGGTCTCACATCCCTTTTTTTGGGGGGGGGGGCATCACTGCCTCTGGTGGTCGTGGGAGCTACCCAGTGCTGCTCCTGAGAGCTGCCGCTAGATTTGAACCACCAAGCCCGCGGGCTGCAGTCCTGCACTCAACCACTTACGCCACCGGGGCTCAGCCCTGGTCTCACATCCTTTAAACATCAAGGCCAAAATTTAAATTGAGATCTCCCCACAAATCTCATGTCTGTCGTAAGATAATGACGTGGTACAATTAGAATAAAGCCTATTTTACAAATGGCTGACTTCATTAGTAGACAACTTCAATGCAAAGCCAAATAGTAGAGGGATTCAGAGGTACCACATCAAAATCTAATGCCCTCCAGTTGATTCTGATTTCAGCAACTTCTAGTGTCTCTAAAACTGGAAATCTTTAGGAGAACAGATCATCTCATCTTTCTCATGTGGAGCCAGTAGTGGGTTAAAGCCATACTATTTGTAATTAGTAGTCTAATGATGACTCAATTGTGCCACTAGGGCTCCTTTACTCACAGGAGGCAAACATTTAGTGATCGATTAATGGTGTCTGCCATGAACATAAGATAGCGTGGTGAAACAATGTCATGTTTAGCTGGACTATGATAACCTCAGGGGCAGAATCTATCTTGTTCATCTCTGAATTCCCATTGCATACATAATAGATCCTCAATCTTTGTCAAAGGAGTAATTTTTTTATTCTAAAATTTATTTGTTTAAAAGTTTTGATAGTTTTATTGGCATGTAATTAACATACTATACATCGCAATGGTTTAAATGTCTTATAAAGACTTGTACAATCATCATGGCAATTCATCTTAGAACATTTTCTTGTACTCATTACTTTTATGTCCCTTGACAAACTCCCTAATATAATCTGTTAATCCAGTTACTGTCTATGCAGGTTTATGTATCCTTGATTTTATTTAAAAAAATCACATACCCCCATTCCCAAGAAAACAAGTGAAAACACAATAACAATAACAAAATAAAACACAGAAAAACCTCAATCTGAAAGAAAGCAGAAAATGTTATATACTAGGCTAAATTTAAAATGAGTCAGAAGAGAGAATAGATAGTAAGAATTAAAATTTAACCTAACTATATCTGCTTTGTAAGCCTTGGTACCATAGTTATAAACTTCAAGGTCAGTAGTTTAAAATCCCCAGCAGCTTCCTGGGAGAAAGAAGAGGCTCACTATTTCTGTAAATAACTACAGTAAAGAGTTACAGTTTCAATGCAGAAAAGCCCACGATCTCCTTTTACAAGTTAACCAATAGAAACTCAATGGGTCACAAAGTGACCATTTTTCCTTTGGTTACCACGAGTTAGGAGATGACCGCATTAGCTAACAACAACATCAAAAACAATAAGGTTTCCTTGTAAGAATTTGCATGGTGCTTTTAAAGTGGTTTTCTTCAAGCAAACTTGAAATATCTTATATTAAGTACTGACCTCATTAAACTGAATAAATTTGGACCAAAGGAAGTGAAATTAGCATACTAAAATTTTTATTTACATTTTTTCTTACTAAATGGCTATTTGTAAGAATCATTTGGCATCGAAGAAGCTACTAAAGAGTTTTAAGACTCTTGTCTTCTTAATTATACTGTGCTTAGAACAGATTATGTTGGAATTTTGAAATAGATAATACTTATTTTAAAGTTGGATAATATTATGTATATTAGCATATACATTTATACACTCTTTTTCTATCTTCTACTTGGAGGATTTGCTCTTCAATTTTTTTTAACCATGTGTGCCCTTTTTGTCATACAGTGGGAACCTGAGAAAGAGCTGTTTTCTCAAAGTAGAGTCAAGCATAATGACATTTAAGAAGTAAAACCTTGGAAATGTATTTGCTAACAGGGCATGATTCAAATTGAGAAGAAGCAGCTGCAAACATCTATTAATAAATACATGGAATGCAGTATTTATCTGTCTAGAAAAAAAAGATGAAATATTTACCCAACAATGCCTTCTTTGAAGGTATTTTACATGTTGTTAGGAATAATCATTGTTTCATGAGAGAGGCAATCACAATTTATCTTTGCCCTCACTAATAGTGTATTATACACTGAGTAATCACTATTCTAAGGAATGTTTCTTTTTAATTTCTTTAGTATTGATGCCCCAATTTTGCCTTACATATGCATTAATTTTTTTACGTTTTGTCTTTGTATATGTTATAACTTACTCTAAACCCTCTTGCCCAAAGAGCTGAAGTGTACCAAAGTGGAAGAGCTAAAACCAATGGGATAGCGCTAAGGGTCAGAGAGAGCATATGCAACCAAGAGATAACACATAGAAACGACGTCTTCAAAACCAACATGACATCTTTCTAAACTTTAGATCAGATATGATTTAAAACAACCTATTTACACAGGTATGTCAGAGAACCAAGGTTTGTGGGTAGAGCTGAAACTCATCAACATTAAACGAAAGGTCAGGCATGAGAAATAGGACATTATAGAGTCCAGAGAAAACCTATTCTCAGTGTCTAGTCATCCTATTATTTCACAAAACATCTGAGATGTGCAGTAATCACTAAGGGAGAAGTAAGACATAAAACAAGTCTTTGGTGTGGAAGTGGCTTGCTTGTTCACTCACTTTTAATAGTCAAGTGATATCCTCTATCAGATATCAGAATACAACAATATTTGAAAGATTGTTGCCATTTTATTGGCTTTTGAGGGGGAGAAAAAGAATTAACAGTGAAGGATGAACTTATTCTATGTCTCCTTGTCAGCATTTAAGAACTCTATATGAAGGTTAAAAAATACTAGAAACTTTTTTTTTTTGTGGCCATCACTGCCTCTGGTGGTCATGGGTGCTACCCAGTGCCGCTCCTGAGAGTTGCCCCTGGATTTGAACTGCCAAGCCTGCGGCCTGCAGTTCCACACTCAACCACTTACGCCACCGGGTCTCAGTCCAATACTAGAAACTTTTATTAAGCAAAAATATCATAATGTGAAACTTATTTTCCAGCATATTCTCCATCTAAGGAGATATACTTCTGAAGGTACTGTATCCATCTCTCTAACCCTTCCCAACGAGTACTGCAATTTTAGACATATACTGCTTCAAAGCAATAGTTTTGGTACTAGGAAATGATTACATTTCTGTTTCTCTGAAATATCCTTTGTGTTTGGGAGAAAAAGAAAACTGAAAAGGCAATATCAGGGACATATGGTTGATTAAATAGGTTTAACAGTGAAATTCTTCTAGGACAGATTTTGTGAACTTTGAATATGATAAAAATAATTTATTGACATGATTTTCCTGGCCTTTCTCATTAAGGAAGTTTTCCATTTTCTTATGATTTCTTCCTGATAAGCTCTTTAGGAATATCTTTGAAGATTACCCCCTAGGAACTCCAAGGTGGGGGGGGGCAGGAGTGAAGAGTGATGTGTGGACACAAAAGCAGTTTCTGCATCCTTCTGAGTTGACCCCCCTGCCTTCAATTCAATGGCCTAATACAGAGGTTGGCAATCTCTTCACATGACTGAGTCAATCCTGTCCCTCTGAACAACTTAAGAGCCTTAAATATGTTTTTCCAAACAAATGATATCTGAAGTAATAACCTTAAGTGTTTTCTTTAAAAAAAATTTTATTAGGGGGTCATGCAACTCTTACATATGCAACTCAATCGATATATTTGTCTAGTGAATGCAAAGCACACTTGTACATTAGTTGCCATCGTCATTCTCAAAACATTTTCTTTCTACATAATCCCTTGGTATTAGCTCTCATATTTCCCCTTCCCCTTTTCATGAATACTTGATAATTTATATGTCTCCCTTTTCCCACTTCCATGTTGTCTGTACCTCAGGGAGAAGTAAGTTATATGTATATCCTTGTAATCAGTTCCCCCTTTCTACTTCACCTTCCCTCCACCAGCATCGCCACTCTCAGCACTGGTCCTGATGGGATCATCTGCCCTGAATTCCCCATATTTCGGGTTCCTATCTGTACCAATCTGTACAATCAGGTTCCTGTCTGTACCAATCTGTACAATCTGTGCAATTGGGTTCCTATCTGTACCAATCTGCACAAATGTATATTGCCTGGTTTCACCATATTTGTAAGGTAGAATTGGGATCATGATAGTGGGGGAGAGGAAGCATTTAGGAACTAGAGGAAAGTTGCATATTTCATCTTTGCTACACTGGCCTTGACTGGCTTATCTCCTCCCCACAACCCTTCTGTAAAGGATGTAGCTTCACCTATTGATAGGCTTTGCATCCCCAATCTGTACTCCCCCTCATTTATAATGATATAATTTTTAGTTCTTTTATGCCTGATACCTATTCCCTTCAACACCTCTCTGTCACACAGGCTGGCCAGCTTCTTCCAAGTGGGTTTTGTTGCTTTTGAGTTAGATGGCCACTTGTTTACTTTTAAGCCTTTAAGACCCCAGATGCTATATATTTTGATAGCTGGGCATCATCAGCTTTCTTCATCATATTTGCTTATGCACACATTTGTCTTCAGCAATCATATCAGGAAGGTAGGCACACAATGAGATGATTTTTTAGTTCTTTGATGCCTGATAGCTGATCCTTTCAACACCTTGTGGACATACAGGCTGGGATGCTTCTTCCATGGGGGCTTTGTTGCTTCAGAGCTAGATGGTCGGTTGTTTACTTTCAAGCCTTTAAGACCCCAGATGCTATATCTTTAGACAGCCGGGCACCATCAGCTTTCTTCACCACTTTTGCTCATGCACACATTTGTCTTCAGTGACCATGTCGGGAAGGTGCGCATCATGGAATGCCAATTTAATAAAACAAAGTGTTCTTGCATTAAGGGAGTACTTGAGTGAAGACCTGATGTCCACCCATGGCCGTAATACTGAGCCTATAAATATGTGCACATGAATCTATTTTCCCTTCATCAAAGTTTTCAATATTACTTTAGAGCTGCATATTCACACTGAAAGAACCGTGTATGATGCATGAGCCACAGTTTGCCAACCTTTGGTCTAGCAGTTCTCTTACCCCTACCAAGAAGTCACTGTTTTGTCGGGCCCTGTCTTCTTGATCTTATTGTCAAATTCAAGGTTCATTCTCAGCGAGTACTCATTTCATAAAATCATTTTCATTAGCTATGATCATTAACTTCAGAATTTGTCTGCAGCTGTCCGCTGATCACAGACACATGTTTAAAACTATGCTGGGAGTAAACCCATACATATATGATGGGAACCCCAGTGGCGATGTTTTTCCCCCTTAGTCACATATATCTTATGTACTTTATCTGAAAATGTGATGGCTATATTCTGGAGATTGATTATCAAAGCCCAATTCTTCTCTACAAAATCTCATAGTAGCTTCTAACTGTGATTGGTAAAATAAGTAAATAAAATGTTTTTAAAGTCTTAATCCCCTTGTATTGTCCTTTTCTAGGATTATGGGTGGTCATACTGGCATCATTCATTTGCACATACAAGGGCAATGATCCACGAGTGACTCTCTGCAAATAGTTCCTGTGGTGCGGGTCCGATATCTCCCTAAGCAATTTTAAGTTGTAAGGGTCAGTGCGCCTTAGACTGCCTCTGGCTCTCAGAATTGGAAGGAACCAGAATGACCTCTAGAGATATTCCCTTTCGAGGTCATTGGGCTAGGTCACCCCTCGGGGAAATCACTGCTACCTTCTGATACTGATGAGATCGACTGCCCTCTCCCCTCCACACATGCTTCACTCAGTCTTTGACTGCACCCTGCTCTCAGCACATCTGGCCACTCCTGGGGCTGGCACTCTGTTATCATTTGCACTATAGCTATGAACCCTGCAGAGTTACAGTTTGGTTTAGCAAAAAAAAAAAAAAGAACTAAAAAAATTTCCCTCTGGGCTCTCCCTTTATCCCTGTCTCACCCCTATGCCTGCAGGTCCCCCATGGCTGCCCTCCCTCTTGCCCATCCCTCCTGCTTCTAGGCCCAATTTATCTGTCAGTCCAACCACCAAGTGGAGTTGGGGCCAAGTTGGCAATCTGCCCATGCTTGTCAGTGTCTTTGACCAGATGACAGGGAGACCAGCATACAGCCAAAAAAAGACTGGAGAATCCCTGGGTGTTCAGAGAACCTTAAAGCGGCAGTGCCAATGAAAAACGGGGAAACAAGCAAAAGGGTTTCCTAGGCTACAAAAAGGAAGGTGTTAAAAGAGTGCGTGTGTTCATTTTCCTGGAGAGAGGTACTAAACTGGGGCATGCATGTATGCATGTACATGCCTGCACACCTATGTATAAGTGTGCATCCTCTTGTGCATGCGTGAGTTCAGTGGTGCCCAGTAGAGACCGAGGAGGAAGTGCCATTGACTCCGTCCCAGGCTGTGTGGAGTGTGCAGGTGTTTTGTGGTGCCGGATCTGACTTTCACATATGGAATCTGCTATCGCATCTTCCTTCTGTGATGCCCTCAGGGAGCCGTGCTCCAGGCCCAGAGACCTTGTCACATCTGAGTCTATGCACAGTTGGAGTTGAAGGTCTTGGCAGTGTTTGCTTAGAGCAGTGAGAGTTACTTTGTAGTACTGTGCCATTGGCAGAATTAACTGTGTGTCTGCCTTCCTTCTTCCCTCTCTTTTTCCTCCCTCCATTCTTTCTTACCAGGTTTCCCTTCTGCTCTCATCCTTTCTTCCTTCATTCAGTAAAAATTCCCTGTGGATGATTTCCTGATTATGAAGTGAGGATGTGTGGTAGTGATAAGTGGGCAAAAACACCACATTTAAAGATAGCCTAAGATGTCATTCATTCCCAAACTCCGATTCACTGCTGGCTATTTGAAGGGATTTGTCCGTAGTATTAGCTATTAATGTTTGTTCTTTTCTTTTGCTAAAAGCTCTTCTTTCTTGAATTCCTAGGTATCATTTGAGTCTAGCTGAACCCCCTTCCTTCCTCGACAACCATCCTCTCTTTTTTATTCTAGTTTAAATGTTGATATTTCCCGGTTAGTGTCTGTACCTGCACAGTGTCTCCCGTGATCATCTGTAAACCTGGTTGCAACAGCAGTACCAGAAAACTGGCCTCGATTCTCCCCACTTCCAGAATTGCAGTTCTAACTGTTCTCTCTCCTTAGTGCATATCCTCCGACCCTCTCAGACTGCCTTGAAAGGTGACATTCCAACCAACATGGAGCTGGGCTGATCTTGGCTTTCATCCCAAATGTACCTCTTGAATGACATTCTCGGTTTGAGGAAAGGCTCTGTTCTCCCACTGTCTAAGCGATCAGTCTCAAAGTCATTCTCCACTACTGCCCATTATTTACCCACCATCAGTCTCTTTCCATTAGCTTTAGCTTTCCTTCCTCCTTCTCCATGTGCACACAGGCTCTTAGTTCATTCTACCTTTAATTACGTGTTCCATATCATATTGGAAGGCTCTTCTTTTACTGCTAACCCATGTATTTGAGTCCACTATTCAAATTGTCTCCAGTGAACATCCTTTTTATTTTGTAAGTAGGGTCATTTCACTCTTTGATTAAAGTTATTTTAATAGCTCTTCATTATTTTCTTTTTATGGTTATTCTCTTTTATTTATATATGTTTAATCATATTATTGGGCACTCATATATCATTTTTCATAATACATAAATAATATATCATACCATGCATCTTCACATGCCGGCTGCCATCATCATTCTTCAAGCCTCTGCTTTTCCACTTGAGTCCTTGACATAAAGCTACTCATCTTTTCCCCTCCATCCTTGCTCCCTCCTCCCACCAACCCTCAATACTTTATAAATTATTATTGCTTTGTCATAACTTGCACTGCCCGATGTCTCCCCTTACCCACTCTTCCAATGTCTGTCCTCCCTACTGGAGATTATGTGTAGATGGCTCCCCCTCTCTACCCCACCTTCCCTCCACCCACCCAGTAGCTCCACTATTACTACTGGTCCCAAGGGGTTCATCTGTCCTGGGTTCCCTGTATTTCCATTTCCCATCTCTACCAGTATACCTCCTCCAGTCCAGCTGGATTTGTAAGGTAGAATTGGGACCATGATAGTTGGGGGGAGGAAGCCTTCAGGAACTAGAGGAAAGCTGTATGCTTCATCGCCACTTCACTGCACCTTGACTGGCCTGTTTTCTCCCCATGACTCCCCTGTAAGAGGGTGACCAATTACCCACAAGTGGGCCTTGATTCCCCACTATGCTCTCCCCCTCATACGTAGTAACGGAATTCTTGTTCTTTGATGCTTGATATCACTGCTCCCTTTGGCTTCCCGTGATCACACAGGCTAGTGTGCTTCTTCCATGTGGGCTTTGCTGCCTCTGAGCTAGATGGCCACTTGTTCATTTTCAAGCCTTCAAGATCCCAATTACTTTATTATTTGATAGCTGGGCACCATTGGATTTCTTCTTCTCTCTCTGCGTCTGCCCCTTTTTGTCTTCAGTGATCATGTCAGGAGGGTGAGTACACAATGATATGATTTTTGTTTTTGATGCCTGATATCTGGTGCTTTTCACACCTCATAGTCACACAGGCTGGTGTGCTTCTTCTATGGTAGGCTTTGTTTTTCCTGGACCATATGACCATTTGTTCACCCTCAAGTTTTATGCCTTCAGATGTTGTATCTTTTGATAGCCGGGTACCATCAGCTATCTTCACCACTCTTGCTCATTCCCCCACATGTCCTCAGTGATCGTCTCAGGAAGGGGCACATACATTGATGTGCTCTTTGATGCCTGAGGTCTAATCCTCTTGACTCCTCATGGCCACTTCCTCCATGTGGGCTTGGATACATCTCAGCTAGATGGCCATTTGTTTATCTTCAGGCTTTGAGACCTCAGGTTCTAAGTTCTTTGATAGCTGGACACCATTGGTTTTCTTCACCACATTTGCTTATGAACCTATTTGACTTCACTGATCGCATTGGGCCAGTGAGCATCATGAAATACCAGATTAATAGAACAAAGTGTTCTCGCATGAGGGAGTGCCTGGGTGGTGGCCCAAAGTCCAGCTTCTACCTTGGAACTAAAACTATAAATATATGTACCTGGATTTATTTCCTCCTTATAATATATGCTTATATGTACATGTGTACATGTCTCTGTTTAGATGTCTGCAAGTGCCCTTTGCCTTCTAGTCCCTTCCTTTATTTCCTCCTGCCTTCCTCCTGTTCCACTGTCATATTCAGCCTTCCTTTGAATTTCAGTACTTCTCTATTACATTACCATTACTTCGACCCTACCAGGCCTCCCACATCCTCCTCACCACTGATTGGGGAACCACTTGTTGTCCACCCCCACCCCTTCCCTGAGCCTGTCCAGGCTCCCCCTTCCCTCCCCTTCTCCCCCAGGAACCATCAGTCCAGTCATTCTCTCTTCCCAACTGTCCAACCTTCTTCAGTGCTCCCTTCTTGATTAGATCCATTTTGGAGACTCAGACCATATTTCTTCCCCACCATATGACCCCCCAAATGTCCTCTGTCATTGTCTGCTTCTGTTGGGAGACAGTATGACAAGACCTGTTGCTGTTTGCCTTGTCCCCCCTGTGGCATAGGTCCCCACAGGGGCACAGTCTTCTGGGCACAGTGGGCAGGGCTTGGACCAGTGTGGGACTGGACCAGTTCTCTTTCTCATCCTCTGTGTCCACCTCTCTCCAAGTAGGTGTGGCATTCTGGCCCCTCCCCCAACCTGTTCTCTGCCACCCCTACTTCCAGGACAGGTGTCAGTCTGGCTCTGGATGTGGTTAGCCCTGTACAACTTTCTTTTCATGCCTCCTTCTACGTGTCCCTGCTATCTTCATGGTTGTTGCTTCATGGTAGGCTCTGCACCCCCACTCCAGCTTCTGTGGAGTTAAGACCCGTACTCTCCCCCTGGGTGGGTTAGTGCCCTTCTCCCTCCATTATTCTTTCACTTTCACCCATTTTTCTCCCTCTACCCTCTGTCCTTCTCCCTTATTGTGCTGTACCCAACATCTACCTCCCTGGGTTTGGTTCCACCTCCTCCCCTTTCCCTAAATCTCTAGCCAACTACTATGTTGTAAGGCTTCTCCTCTATACATACCTCGCTGATTGCACTTACCTCAGGGGACTCATGCTGTATTTCTCCTTTTGTGATTGACTGACTTTGCTTAGCATAATTTCTTCCAGCTCTTCCCATGAGGAGACATATTTCATGTGTTCATCAGTGCTTTTGAGTGAAGCATAGTATTCCATTGTGTGTATGTGTCGGAGTTCGCTGATTCACTCATCTACTGATGGAAATTTAGTTTCCAACTCTTTGCAATAGTGAATTGCACTGCAATGAACATTGGCATGCATACCACTGGCCTTGGTATATTTCTTACCTCAGCCAGTCCTTCCTTAGTGTCAGAAGGCTCTTTATTATTTTCAAAGTAAAATTTAAACTTCATTGCATGATAAACAAACCCTTTTCTTATACGACATGGCTTACCTCCCTAACTTCTCCCAAAGATGCCACAAAGACATCATTGTACTTCCTCTTCTGTTTGGTCTTCTCCGTGGTCCAGCTAATGACCTGTTTCTCAATCCTTGATCCCTTTACAAAAAAAAAAATCACACCTACTAATCCTGTTTACACTTCAGCTCTTCTACTTACTATGACCCCGTCAGCTGAAAGTGTGCTCCTCCTATGCTTTTGTGGGGCAGTTGAATTACTTGATATGGCTTTTCCATCCATAGTCTTTCAAACGTCCACAAAGTGACTGGGTAGAAATATGCATTAGGATTTATGGGTTCCTAATGAGGGGATTGTTCAGTCTTATCATCTCACTAAGTATAAAGTGAGCTAGCTCAGAAGCAGGAAAGGAGGGCAGGGGTCACCGTACCATGAAGAAAGAACTGAGAATGAAGCATGTCCTTTGGATCCTGAGATACTTGTGCTGGACTTCTTCCATCTAGTAGTCAGAGCTGTGATGCCTCCCACAGAGCAAACCAAAGAGTCTCAGTGTGTGACAGCTGTGGGGGTAGGGTGGGGGTCCACTCATTGAGTTAGTAAAGCTGAATGTCCATAGCCAGGAGGAAAGAAACTTTGATACACTTGCCATTTTGCTTTGTAATACAGTGCAAGAGACCATGAAGCTATTTGACTGAGATATTGAAGGCCAGAGGGAGACATACCTGCTGGCATGGTTCAAAAGGAGACAATGCAGACAAAAAGAACTGTATCCTTAATGTTTCTGATCATGAATTATTACTTGTTAACTTCTTTAATAGACCTCATAATTTTTACTATTGCTTGTGAGTTCTGTGTGGCATTGCAAAAGATTATACACCCTATCAGAAAAGTAGAGTGCTATAGAAGGATCAGTAGGTATAAAAAATGTAAACAAAAGTTGAGGAGTGGAAACATGTATGACCTCTGCCTTAAAGAAATCATCCTTGGGCAGCTGTCCCATTTGCTTCTACTTCCTTCTGCATTGGTATTATCTATCTATCTATATCTATCTCTCTATCTACACACATATACACACACACATATATATACACAAACATATAATATATCACTGTCAGAAGAGAAAAGTTTGTGCACTTCTCCATGAGAGCTTGTGTCTTATTTGCTGTTGCCACTCCAATTTGAAGCTGTGTCTGATATGACAAACTTCAGTCTTCAGTGTATATTTGTGATGGGGTAAAGGCCACAAGTTCCTCTGCAATATCTCTGACCAATTATTGAAGGCTCCAGTGACAAGGAGCTAACTCAACCCTTGAAATTGCTCACTAAATCTTTGTATGGTCATGACTTTTGGAAAGTTCTTCCTGATAGAGCTGAAATCTCTGTCCCTTTTCATGAGACTACACTGAATATATAATTCCTCTCCTAATTGATAGTCCTTCAGATAAATGAACCTCTCAATCCTGGATTTTCTCCCATTTAAATTCTCCCAGTACCTTCAACTCCACAAAACTGGTAGATAGCAGACCAGAATTTTAAGTTCAATCTATGCTAACCACCTGCAAATGATGATAAAGTCAGGCTACTTCTCTGAACCTTAGTAGCCTTTCCCCCCTTCATATGTACCATGGAAAGTTTGAACTGGATTTTTGCTTCTCATACCTTCAAGCACATATGAATTCCCTGGGGATACTATTAAAATTCAGTTTCTGCCTCAAGAAGCTGGGGTGGAGGGGGAGAAATGGGGAAGCTCAAAATCTACATTTCTAACAAAGTCCAGTGACAAGACTCTGGATAATTTTTAATATCCCACTTAATTTTCTGTTCATAATGAGCCATTCTCTTACGCTATTATGCTTAACATTCTCTCTGCTTTCATCTATGATATGTCTTCTGATTCAATATAAATAACTGAAGAACAGAAGTACAGAGCAGTGAAAAGTGTCATATCCTTAATAATAATAGGAAAAGTATTTTACAGAGCCCTTGTGTTTATAGTGGTTCAATGAGGATGATAATTCCTACCTTGGAGAATTATCTTTAGTGGTCAGTGCATCAATGTTCTTTGTCCATGCCTGGCATACTCGTAACCCCTTGTTCAAAAGTGAGGGCCTATTAAGTTAACAAGCCAGTGCTGAGCTCCAACTCTTTCCTTTCCTTTGGCTTGCATGGTCCTTCTGCTGCCTGAGTACCTTGCAACCTGGCTCGGGGCCTTGTGTATTGTTGTACAGTGCCCTGATGGTTCACTTGTGGCTTTCCTATCCCCAGGGAGGTTGCCATTTTCTTGGAGTTCATGAGGTTGCTTGCCCCCAACATGTATTTAGGAAAAACACGTTGTGGCAGTCATGTGCTTATGTTAGCTTTATGATTGAAATGTAGGAGTGGAGTCTAGCCTGTTAATCTGGAGATAGCCATTGATTAGCCAATGAGGCCTCTGTGTGGCATGGCTTTCTCCTGAGACTTCTGGGAAATCTCACGATATTTCCCTAGTGAAGATGAGAAGCTATCTCCCTAGTTGTTGAGAGTTCGTTTGAGAGACGATTAATCACCAACAATCAGCCAGATGACAGAGTCCAACAGTCCCCAGCTCAAGAGATGTATATCCCAGGAGTGTGGCGAAGTAGGGCTTGAAGGAACCTCAACTCACAGCTCCACAGTCCACGATTAGGTGTCCCACGGGTAGTGTTGCTTGGAGGTCAAGGAACAGGATGAACAAGGCAGCTCTCTGGTCCGAAGATCCGGAAGCAAGAGAGAGGGATGGACTTGCTGAGCCCTTCCTATCTCTGCCCTTCAATTCATTCTGTGTATTCATTGGCCGTGCAGTCACAACAGACCCATCAATCTTCTGTGGCCATGTTGGCATAAGAAACCTACACATCACACACGTTTACTTCATTATTTTATTTTTCCTGATTACCTCTTAAGACTCTCTCACATCTTTATGGTCCTCTGTTTCTTGTCTCATAACTTCAAACTCTGAATTGCTTCCCTCTGCCTGTCCCAGATCTTCCTAAATAGTATGGAAAGTAGCTGTCTCTTCCAGTACTCTTCATAACCAGAACATAAATATGTGCCAGAGAGATCCTTCCCAAGCTTGGTCTTCAGCTCTGAGAAATACTACAGGAGGAACAAAGATTGGTGGCAAGGACGAAGAGAGAAAACCAGTTAAAGATTGGGAGAAGAAAGCCAACCAGATTAGAAATTCGCAAAAGGTTGATCCATGTCAGGGATTTGGGCCTCATGGAGTAATTTGAGATAAAGGTGAGCTTTAGGAGGGGGTAGGGTAAGAGCACAGTGGACAGAGATTTGTGTGGTGAGAACTGAGTTCCAGGACAGTCTGATTCAAATAGTCACATCTTCCTCTGCCCTTAGTTCTGTGTGTAGGATGGGAATACAATGAAATGAACAGATAGTAATCTCAAGAAAAGTACACCCATGAACACCATCTGATATTTGAAGATCTTTTCCATTTTGGAACCCCTAGATTTTAAATCGTCAGTGTCCCTAAACAGTTTATAATTTGGTAATGAGTGGATGACTCCATTGTTTCATGAGGGAGCATCCATTTAACTGTTGCAGAGATGCTGAAATGGTTTCAGGAGGAATTGTAGTACAGCTAGGATGTCGCACTGCAATCAGAGGCTTTACATCTCAGCAAGCTGCAAGGTCACATTTTCATGAAGCAGTGGCCCAGAATAAATATGAAGAGACAGGGGAGGAGAAAGGAAACCACTGAGGGGAAAGAAATGTGAACCCTGCTTCATTTAGCTCCCTGCTGTCAGCACAGGCTGCATTCTCACTGTATGCAGCTGCTCTAACCACCTGGGGAAGGATGAGGAGGTCTGGTCTCTCTGGGCTCCCAGCACACTCTAAATATCTTCCTTTGTACACATTGCAGGGTCTAAGAGGGCAGTATAAGTTTGGCCAATGGCTATTCTGAGCAATGACTACAACATGTTCTATTGTTTGTATGAAACTCATTTCCCACTCCCTCCCCACCTGCCTTATATTTCATCTTTGCTACTACTCTTTTGCCCATTCATCTATGCATTCATTCGCTCATTCATCAAGGTATCTAACTGACACCAGACATGGACCTTACATCATGTTAGGCACTAAAGATATGTTTATGGTCATCAACAGCTCAATATGGGAAACAGATATTAGTAAAGTAATCATAACAATGGGTAGTCAGGTTCATCTATTCTATGAAGGAAAAGTATACAGCACTAACTGGTCATGGAGGCTACAGATACAGTTCCTGGAATATTTATTTGAGAGTCATCGCTTAATTAGTAATAAATTAGTATATAATAAAGATGAGAGTAGATTGACATGTAACAGACTAAGCCAGACTGTGATAGGCAGTGATAAGCCACTGACAGAATTCCATGCCTATTTCAAGAGAAGTGGATGGAGAGAAATAATAAATATAAATGATAGACATAGATAATTTATATGATAGGTAGATGGATACATAGGTCTGGGTACTGACACTGGTTTATCTATTTGAATTTTTTATTTTCTGTATTCTTTTCTGGTTGATTTAAATCTTCCAAATGTTTCTCTTCATAAGAATATTGAGATTTTATGTTCTCTTACTCTCTCCCTACAACAGGACAAGAGGGAATCACAGCACTCAAACCAGCCTTCAGTGGGTTCATTATTCCTGGCTTCAACCAGCTTGGTCAGGGTGATACTTATGCCAGTTATTCCAGCCATTCTTCCATCTCTTTATTTGGAAGTGGGTATCAGTAGTTTCTTCCCTCTCTTGTACCTGACCTTAGCTATCGTTCACTAAATTTCCTTTATACTACTTTGCTGTGAGGATTTCTTTCCAAATACATTGCCTGGAGAAAGGGCCTAATAATAAGGAAAAAAGGAAGACTAATAATCAGTCTAAAGAAAATTTTGGTGCCCCAAGTCTCCTATGATCCCACTAAGAAATACCCTCCAACTCAGGAACACAACACGGGCACTCACTCAGATGATTCTGCACCACAGCCCTTAAGCTAATATCCACCGCCTCAAGGTCTCTGTGTCATGTGTTTTGGCAGATGCCAGTCACTGAATGTTTGCCATGAGCTATGTTCCTCTGAAAGATGTGTTGAAGTTCTAGCTCCCATTACCTGTGGCTCTATCCTTATTGGGAAATAATATCCCAGCAGACATAATTCAGTCATGATGACAGGTTCTTACTGGAGGATGGTGGATCCTAATCCAATATGTGTGGGATCCTTGTTGTGTTAGTTTGAGTAGACTAGAGAAACAAATTCAAGGACACTCATTTGTATATAAAAATAGTAATTGAATATTGAGGAAACATCCCAGCCCAGGCCAGCCAAGCCTCTACATTCAATATTAGCCCATATGTCCTATACCAATCCATAAAGTCCTCTTCAGATTCAACAAATATATGCAATGACACCAAAGACAGGATGGTCACCAGCTAATGGGTTTACATTTTTTTGGATCTAGTGATGTCAGAAGCATCTTAGCACTGGCAGGTGTCTCCACGTAGCTCCACCAGTTCCCAGGGCATAGGGTCTATCAGTGTAGTGACATCTGTCTTGTCAGTAGTGTCTCTCAGGGAGTGAGCAGAGATAGTGTATCTCTTTGCCTCCAGCAGGGGGGTAGGGGGAATACTAGAGTTCCCAGAAGTCTCAGAGAAGGCCATGCCCACACAGAAGCCTCATTGGTTATATCTTGATTGTCAGGCCAGACTTCGCCCCTTCACTCATAATCTTCTCAAATTGACACTGGATTATGTAGCTACCACACTTATAAAAATAAGAATAGAGATACAGACAAGCATAGGAATGCAAGCGTGTGATGACAGGGGTAGAGATGCAGTGAGGGAATTGTTAAGACAAGAAATGCCAAGGATTGCGGGTCATAGTAGAAGTTACAAGCATTCATTCCATGGAATGCACTCCATGAATGTTTCTCAAGAGCCTTCAGAGAGATTATCATAGGAGAATACTACTTTTGGGACTCTAGTCTCTAGAACTGTGAAAGAATATTTTCTGTGGTTTTTAAGCCCCCAGGTTGTGATAATAGTTAGGACAACCCTCGAGAACTAATATGCTATCCAGTCTATTTCCTCAAAAGCAAGAAAACATTTTTCTACCACTTCTAGTAGCACTATCCAATATTTTTTTTAAAAAATGCCTAAATAATTAAATCACCAAGTTGCTCATCTATAATGTATACTTATAGGACACTTTTAAAAAATAAATCATTTTATTGGGGGCTCGTACAATGCTTATCACCATCCATATATACACATATTTTATCAAGCACCTCCATACATCTGCTGCCATCATCATTTTCCAAGCGCTTTCTTTCTACTTGAGCCCTTGATAGCAGCTCTTCCCGTTTTCCCCTCCTGTTTTGTTCCCCCTCCCTCATGAACCCTTGATAAGTTAGAAATTATTTTTACTTGTCCTAACTTTTAATGCCCTATGTCTTCCTTCGCCCACTTCTCCCTTGTCCATCCTCCAGATATGAGGTTATATGTAGATCCTTGTAATCAGCTCCCCCTTTCTAACCAACCTTCCTTCCCTCCTCCCAGTATCTCCACTTTCACTACTGGTCCTGAGGGGTTCAGCTGTCCTGAATTCCCTGTATTTTCAGTTACCATCTGTACCAGTATACATCTTCCAGCCCAGCTGGATTTGTAAGTTAGAATTGGGATCATGATAGTTGGGGGGAGGAAGCCTTTTAAGAACTAGAGGAAAGTTGTATGTTTCATGGTCACTTACTGCACTCTGACTGCCTCACTCCTTGTGACCTTTCCATAAGGGGGTGTCCAATTACCCACTCTACACTCCCCCACATTCTCAATGATATGATTCTTGTTCCTTTATTCTTGATACCTGCTCCCTTTGACCCTAGTGATCACACAGATTGGTGAACAAGAGTGGGAAGTAGCTATCAAAAGTTATAGCACCTGGGGTCTTAAAAGCTTGAGGGTAAACAAGCGGTCATCTAGCTCAAGAGCAACAAAGCCCACCATGAAAGAAGAATACCACCTGGTGTGACCATGAGGTGTGGAAGGAATCAGGTTTCAGGCATCAAAGAGGAAAAATCATATCATTGTGTGCCCTCCCTCCAAATACAATCACTGAAGATAAATGGGTGCATAAGTAAACGTGGTGGAGAAAGTTGATGGTACCTGATTACCAAAAGGTAAAGCGTGGGGGGTCTTAAAAGCTTGAAGCTAAACCAATAGCCATCTAAAAAGACAACTTTTTACAATAAAAATAAAGCTATATTAAAAGTACTTCAATATTTTCAATAAAGACATAGTGGATTCCATCAAAGAATGATGATTTATGGATTAGGATGGATTGTAGAAAACTCAGATCATTTTGTGCCTTTAAGAAATGGATAGTAGTGATGATAAATGTTCAGACCTTACAATAAAGTAGCACTCACTTTGAATGAGGTATAGAATTGACTATTCATATCTGCAGTTTTCCTGCCACAAAGCAGAATTTACCTTTCTGTGAATCTGAGCTCTCTGGATATTCTGACAGGCATTCCCATGCTGGGCCTAGCACACATCTGTTTCTCCCTCCAGCCCTTGCCAGCCAGCACACTGTGGAGACCAGCTGCACAGAGCTCCTGTCCTCAGATTTGGGTAGATCATGAATGTACCATGTGGTCATGGATTTGAAAAAAAGGAAAGAGAGAGAGAGAGAACTCATGTGGCTTTTATATCTGTTAGAAGGAGTCTGCATTTTAAGAGTGTGGTTGTATATTTAGAAAAAAAAAAAAACCAGAGTGCTCACAAGCAAAGGATTTTTCCAGGGATTACTGCTGGAAGCTGGGGTCAAGGACAGAGCACTGCAAATGAAAAGCAGTTTTTTAACAGGCAAAAACCAAAGAGTATTAGGAGAGTACTAGGTCAAGAAACAACCTTTGACTCCCATCTCTTCCCTGATAATTTCAGTCAGCATGGAATCTCATTTTTGTATGTCTATCATGTATACTGTGTTCTAAAATGTTGGAGCTGCTATGGTTTTGTTAGAGGAAACGGAAGAAAAAATATGGTGCATATTTAACCCTACATAGAAACTGAACTTCAAGGGACTCTGGTAGTCTAATGGGTTATTAGTTGGTCTGCTACCTAAGGTGAGCAATTAGAATTTGTAAACCACTCAGAGGGAGATAAATAAGGCCTCTCCTCCCATTATAAAACCCCACAACTTCAGAAATCCACATGGTGAAGTTCTAGTCTGTCCCATAGGGGTATGGTGGATAAGAATGGATTCAATGGTAATGACTGAATCTTGAAAATCTGCACCTCAACCCAGTGTTCTAGGAAATCATCTGATATATTACTGTTTCTAGTTCTAAGTGGTAAACACTGTATTGCAAAATTCTCAACTTGTATTTGGAATAGGAGAGATAATTAGTGTGTACTTGTATGATAAGCTCTGAAATAAGATGAAAGTCTTTAACTACTAGACCCTATCTTCCCTTGGCTAATAACTGTCTTCCCCATAGATGCTAGAATGCATGAAACTTAGGATTGGTTCCTATTCTCAAGAGAAATAAAAATAAAAGGGGAGGGAGAGGGGAGGGATAGCTAACAGAAAGGATCCAAAATTAAGTTTTCATATCTGGATTATTTGGTCAGTTTCTAATGGAACAAGATGCACATCAATGCTTCTTCCTCTCTCTGGATTCCTGATCATGGCAGCTTAAGTAGTAATGGCTATGGATGCTTCAACACTCTTCAAGACTTCTGTCTTGTATCTGTGGTCCCTTTACTTGAATCTGATGAGCATATAATTGCTTCAGTCAATAGAGTAAAGAGAAAGTGATAATAGGTTGTGTTTAAACTATGTTCACCTGCATACTCTTTTATAACCCTCCTTCCTGGACCTCGGCCACCATCCTGGGAAATGTCTGGGCCTCAAAGGAACTATGTGGGTATTTCACTTAATAACCATGCTGACTTGAACTTTTGAGTCACCACAGCCCAGGAATTAAACATATGATTGACTGCTAACTGAAAGTCTGTGAAAGAGGTATAACTCAGAAGTAAATCTTGGTGATCTACTTCTGAATATTCACTGTGGAAAACCCACTCGGATACATGGGGCCTCTCTGACTCAGTTAACTGAATGGCAACTGGTTTGGGGGTTGGGGAGCTGTGAGAAAAAGGGAGGTACAATCTCTGAAGCTATAAACTGAAGTTGTAGAGGAAGCAGAGGAGCTGCTGAACTAGATCAGCCATTTGGTAAACTAAAATGTTTCTAATGTAGTCGATGTCAAATAGGGGCTGTGGTACTGAAAGAGTTCAGCCTCTCTCTTTCCACATGGTCTCAGTGTCTTTCCATGGTTCTTTAAATTTGGCTTTTCTAAGTAGGTTGCTGAACTTTTTATGTGACTATTTTGGGCTTTCAAGAATGAATATCATTGCTATGACTTTTTGTTCTGGGTCTTAGATGCCTTATACCTTATCTCATCAACAGCTCATGCTCACACCGACTGTGTGCTTCTTCCATGTGGACTTTGTTGCTTCTCAGATAGATGGCCACTTGTTTATATTCAAGCCTTTAAAACCCCAGACACTAAACAGAACACCAGATTATTAGAACAAACATATATATGGGGGGGGCATGGAGTGGAGTCCCAAAGTCCGTTGGACAACTGTCTGTAAACAATTAAACATCCTTACAGAAATGTCAAAAGGAAGAGATGAGCCAGTCAGGGTGAAATGAAACATACAACTTTCCTCTAGTTGTTTAATTCTTCCTTCCCACCACTATCATGACCTCAATTATACCCTACAAATCTGAACAGACCAGAACATGTACACTGCCATAAATAAGAGCATACAACACAGGGAATCCAGGACAGATAACCCCCTTGCAACCAATTATGAGACTAGAGATACCAGGCGGATAAGGAGAAGGGAGGGGGAGAAAGAGGAATCAATCACATGAATTGAAGAGAAAACTGGGTGAAGGGAGAGAAAGGATGATATAAGGTATGAAAATAATAATCTCTAATTTATTAAGAGTTCACAAGGGAGGGAGGGAAAGAGAGAAGGAGGGATAAAAATGAGTTACTGATATCAAGGGCTCAAATAAAAAGAAAAAACTTTGAAAATTATGGTGGCAACATATGTACAAATGTGCTTGACAAAATGGATGAATGCATGGATTGTGATAAGAGCTGTAACAGCCCCAAATAAAAATATTTAATAAAAAAGGAATGACTATCCAAAGAGAGGAAGACAAACATTTCAAGGATTCTTAAAATCTAAGCCTGGAAGCAGCCTTCTTCAACATTTTATTAGCCATGATAATTCCCAAGGACAACTAGGATTCAAGACAAATGCGATATAGACTCCATTTCTCTATGAAAAAAGTGAAAAAAAATGCACCTCTCTGTATCTACCACATCTTAAACATGTTATCTATCTTTCTTCTGTGACCCTGCCTAACCATGCAAATCACTTTGCCTGGACTACCAACAGCAAGACTTTGCCTAGGGAATTTTATTTTCCCAACTTAATGCTTTACTCTCTCCTCCACAACAAGTCTTTTCACTGCCTTCCTTATCTTCCTAGTTTCAAATTTGTGCTCATCTTCAAGAGAAAATAACCTGTAATCATTTTTTTCTCTTACAGCCTCTTTCACTTTTCAATTTATAAAAACACTCACATAATCTCTTCTGCTATTTTAATTATTAGCTGTTTAATGTTGGACAAGTCATTTGTGTTTTTTCATTTTTATTTATTTATTTTTTAGTGTTTCTTTTAAAAATCATTTTATTGGGAGCTCTTACAGTTCTTATAGCATTCCTTACATCAATCTTATCTAATATATTTGTACATATGTTGCTATCATCCTTTTCAAAACATATTCTACTTGAGTCCTTAATATAAGCTCCTCTTTTCCTTCCCCTCTCTCTGCCATCCCCCACCCTTGTGAATCCTTGATAAATTTTATATTGCTATTGTTATTTCAGACCTACACTGTCTGTTATCTCCCTCCACACACATTTCTGTTATTCATTACCTTTGGGGATGATGGTGGCTATGTATTTCACTTTGTGATGGTTATGGGTTCCCTTTTTTCCTCCTCCCCACCCCCTATCCCAGCTATCCACCTACCTTCATGATATTGCTACTCCCACTATTGTTCTTGAGGGGTTTATCGTTCCTGAATTTCGTGTTTTGAGAGCTCATCTCTGAGCCAGGGTGTGTTCTCCAGTCTAGCCAGGTATGTAAAGTAGAACTGGGTAGTGGTGGGGTGGGGTGGGGGTGCGGGCAAATATTCAGGAACTAGAGGAATGAAAAGTGTTTCCTTGGTGCTATACTGCACATTGGTTGAATCATCTTCCTTATTAAATTGTCTACCAATGGAATTTGGGTATCCATTCTAAATCTCCTAGTTTTCATCAATATAGTTTCAGATTTTTTGATACTTAATACCTATTCCAATGGCAGCTCATTATCAGACAAACTGGTATTTTTTTTTCATATAAACTTATTTGTTTCCCAGCTGGATGGCTGCTTGTTTACCTTCAAGCCTTTATGACCTTATGTCTTTTTATAGCTGGCCACCATCATGATATTTGCTTATGCACCCATTTTGTCTTCAGCAATCACGTCTGTAAGGTGAATATGAAAGAGTGTTGTATTATTAGAACAAAGTGTTCTTGTGCTAAGAGAGGCCTTGAGTAGAGCTCCCAATGTCCATCTGCTACCTTAATACTTAACATATAAATATATGTGCATCAATCTCTATCCCTTTCATTATAAATTAGTATATTTACATATATACATGCCTATAGCTATGCCTCTATAGATAGCTTTGCTTCCTATTTCTTTCTTGTTTTTTCCTTTACCTTCCTCCTCTCCCACTATCATGCTCACTCTCAATTAAGCTCTCAGTAATTTCTCTCAGATACATTGCACTTGATAAAATCCCACCAGACCTTATCCTCCTTGCCATCAATTTTAGATCTCTTATTTTTTCCCTTATCCCTGAGTTTGTTGAGCCGCCACTCCCCCTACCCACTCTCACCTCTCCTGTGTCCCCTAGGAACTATCAGTCCCATTGTTTTCTCATCAGTACTATTCATCATGCCTATCTTATATAGACAAACAAACACAATACATATACTGGAAATTTCCCTAAATCATCAAAAGGTGCTATTGTTAGGGATAGATTTTCCTCTAGATATCAGAAGAATGTTTTAAACTGGAGAAAGTTGTTTATCATTAGCTTAAGGATCATACTAGAATGTGTGGCTTTACTGTTGCCACCTACTATGGAGTTGATCCTACTTCATAGTTACCCTAGGCATAAATTAATGAAATTCCATTTCATCCTCTACCATACCCATGAATAGTTTCTCATCAACCTGTTGTGATTCAGAGTGTTCATTGACTGATTTTAAACAGGGGATTTCTAAGCCACTCTTCCTAGTCTGTGCTAGTTTAGAAACTGCTGAAGTTTGCTCAGCACAGTAGTAATACACAAGCTACCGGCAGACAGACAGATGGTGACTGTGTACAGATGTATTGGTACTGACTTGAAACTGAATTTTTTATAGGGAAGCCAGACATCTACCATCAAAGGACCTTGAAGCCCTGGTGGCACAGGAGTTGCACACTGGACTACAAACTGCTGGGTCAGTAGTTCTAAACCACAAGTCTCGTCTCAAGAGAATGATGAGTTTTCCACTCCAGTAAAGATTTAGAGTCCCAGAAAACCACAGGGGTCACTATGAATCAGAATTGACTGGATGCCAGAGTCTGGTGTTCAGGAAACCTTGGGAAAGGGGACAAGGATGGATTGAAGCTTCTTGTTACTTCTCAGAATATTCACTTTTATCAATTAATTGTTTGTCCCATGATTGTCTTAAAATATTAACATAGATTTCCCCCCCCCCACATCTATGGAGGCCAGAAATTCAACAACAGTTGCACTGGACTACAATCAAGATATCAATAGGGCTATGTGCTCCCTGGAGCCTCTTGAGTGGAATCAGTTCCTGGCTTCTTTCTGCTTCATGTGAGTGCCAACATTTCCCTTTTCTTGTGACAATATCAGGTGAGTCTACACTTGTCATAGCAAGGCATTCTCTCCTATATGTATAAGTACACTAAGGATTGAATTTAGTACTCAATTTGGAAAATTCCAGATAACCACCCCCATGTTATGGTCCTTAATTTATTTATATTTGCAAGGGTTTCTTTCTTTCTTTCTTTCTTTCTTTCTTTCTTTCTTTCTTTCTTTCTTACTTTTTCTTTCTTTCTTTCTTTTCCTTCTCTTTGTAAGATAATAGTTAAATGTTCCGGCAGTAGGACCTGGCATTGTCAGTGGACATTATCCATCCTACTGCATTAACAGAAGGCGATTATTTTATGACAAAAAGATTAAGTTTGGGGTAAGAGTTCAATTTTTGTGATTTAATGTAGTCGGATAATTATTTCAAGTTATATGACCATCGTACTCTTATTTATCCAATCCTCTGTTTATTCATCAGCAAAATGGAAATAACCCTAATGCCATAGTCTTGCAATTGTTTAGGCTAAGCAAGGTCATGCATATAAATTATTTTGGTACATTGCTTGATATATAATATACTCTGCATTCTCTTTCTAATCTTCAGGTTAAGGCTTCAGGTATTAGATGGTGTGGAAAGTATGCCTTTTACTCTTTACATCATTCCCCAGAGCTGAGAACCTTTATTATACAAGTCTAAGATTGACCTTAGACTGCAAGTTGGGGTCTGTTGTAGGGTGTAGATGTATAAAGATAACAATCATAATGGTTGAAATTCTAGGACAATTTATTCAATGTGATCTTTTAGCTTTCCACCAAGTTTTGATGTGAGGAAAAGCATTGGAGACATGGGGCCCCCGATCATTGGCTAGGAAGGGTAGGTGAGAGAAGGTCCTGGTTCTGCTGCCTATTTCTGCTGAATAGTGAGCTCTGCTGCCTGGAGCTCAGACAAGTTGTGAATTTGCCTTCCTGCTGAGTGTGCCTTTTTGCTCTCATCTTTCCACAGCAACAAGGGCCAGGAGACCAGAAAACAGGGATCTCGGCCTAGAGAAGCGTGGGCTGTAGGAAATGTGGATATAAGGGCAAAAAAAAATAATAGCAGTCCTGATCCCAGCCTGGAACTTGACATCTGTCCATCATTTGGAAGCTCTTGAAACCGTTTCACAGTTATGTTCTCCTGTGGTCCTCTAACTGCAAAATGGTCTGTTCGATATTACAGATGAGAGAGTTGAAATGGAGAAAGTATCAAAGTAAAATGGCTCACACACACAGCAAGCCATCAGGACTTTCCTTGAGAGACAGAGGGGATTACATGAATAGTTCATGAGGTGACCCCCTTAGGTCCCTTGTTTACATTTCCTTTAGAGCAGTGGTTCTCAACCTTCCTAATGCACGAAGCTTAAATATAGTTCCTCATGTTGTGGTGACGCCCCCACCATAAAATTAATTTGGTTGCTATTTGATAACTGTGTTCTTGCTGTTGTTATAAATCTAGTAACTCCTGTGAAAGGGTCATTCAACCCTCAAAGGAGTTGCAACCCACAGGTTGAGAACCATTGTCCTAGAGTCTTACTGAGTGGATTTACTGCAATGGCAGGGCAATGCAAACTGTAACCTGACTCCAAGAAACTAATATGGGATCTACACAATTTAAGGAAAGCCTGGGAATGCTTAAAACCTCTGCCCACCCAGGGCTGTGAGTGAAAACTCCTAAGAGTTTGTCCTGCTGGTTTCATTTTGTGTCATAACTATTTAATTTTTGAATCCCTCTTTTACTAGGGGGTTTTAAGCTAATGTTATAATAAGCTATTTGGGGGTTGAGCCCCAGTAGCGTAAGTGATTGAGCGCGGAACTACAGCCCGCGGGCTTGGCGGTTCAAATTCAGCGGCTAGGAGCAGCACTGGGTAGCACCCATGACCACCAGAGGCAGTGATTAACAACAACAACAACAACAACAACAATAATAATAATAAGAAGAAGAAGCTATTTTGCAGAGGGAGATTTACCAGATCTTGCCCTCCTCCCCAATTACTTTAGCATTCAAAGTTACTGCTAACCCTCCTTGGGTCTCCCAATTCTGGGATGTTATTTGGGCTCTTTTGAGATTGAAGCCAAAGTCTCAAGAAGGAATTTTCTGTGACAGCTGCAGTCCGAGCCAGCCAGTCTTGCGCATTTCCCGCTACAGTGATATGTCATTCTCAAGTGTTTCAGGGTCTAGTCTATCTGATGACTGATCCTCAACTACTCCAATGAAAACAGGAAAGAGAGGAAGACTTGGGGGAAGTGGTTTCAACAGGGTGGAGGGATGAGAGTGAGAAATTACTATTTGAGCAAATCGTGGTCTGGAATTCAGTCAGACTTGTGATATTGGGTTTTAAATGCCTAGGACAAAGGTGAGAGTCATGACTTCTCCCTGAGTGGGTTTATTTATGATTTAAATTACATATTAAAAATTACATATTAAATTTTTACAGATACTTTTGTTTCAAAAGAAAAATCTGTAGTATTAAAATGTGTAAGTGATTTGTTTAATGGGCATTCAAAGACACTCCAACATGACAAATTATTACTGTTGTGTTTTGTGTCAAACAGCATTCTCTACTTTTTCATCTAGGTTCTAATATTCATTTCAATGGTCACACACAACACACAGATCATGGTCATGATTAAAGGGTTTATTAAGGAAGTTAAGTTGCCAAGCAAATGAGAAATACTCAGGATACACTTATTTATCAGGACATATTACAAAGTTGCTTCAGGGTGGTTAACATATGCCTAAAGGGCACGCCACTTTACTTTAAGCCTCAACCCAAGGGCATTCAGATAAAGCTTTATAGATCAACACACCCAGCTCACTAAATTAAGTCCCCAGAGGCACCCTACTCCAGTAATCCTATGCTTGAAGCCAGTCAGCAACAAATCTACGGGTCAGCAAGCCTAGCTCTCCCAATTAAGTACCCAGATGTACCCTACTCCATAAACCAGTCTCTTCTTCAAAAGCACCTAACTTTATATCCTCCTGGGGCAGGAAATCCATCGTTCTGTTTCATGCTTTGACTCCTAGTTATGCTGCTGTTTCTCTGATATCACAGCTGTTTTCTGGATCCAAGAGGTTCACTGCACAGGGACTGTAGGATCCAGAGAATGAACTCCACTATTGATTCTTGCTGTTAGAGGGATTCTCTCCCTGGTGCCTCACAGGTCTCATTTTATACCCAGCAGAATGGTACTCCAGGGATCCTGTTCACAATTAATCTCAGATTAATCCTATCAGTATGTACTTTCACCTTATTACTCATACCCATGCAAGAAAAGGCTGCTTGGTAGGAATTAGAGACTTGGACTAGAAAAAGCACATTAAATAATTTATTGCATCTGCAATCATGAAAAGCTGAAGGTGAAATGAGAGAGGAAAGAATAATGGGCTAATAGAAATAATCAAGCCTTAGAGATGGTAGGTAATTGTTTAGGTAACCTCATCCAGTTTCTGCTTATACATTTTCTTTGCTGGTGAGCTCTTTGTTCCCTACAACACTCCATCCAATTGTTGAACTGCCTTAAGGCCTGCAAATTCTTTCTTTTTTTCTACCCACATTCATTCTTCAAACAAATGTTCTTACATTATTTATAATTAACCTCTCAATGCAGAAACATAAAAAAGGGAAGAAACCAGGATTTTCCAACACGAGTTCAACTGATCAGGTGATGACAAAGTCTTAAACTCAGCATAGCAGATTGCTCGTGAGCTAGATAAATGTGGTGTATGTGCCTGGGAGCCACTGGGGGTGGGGGGAGAGGCGGAGTGGCAAGAAGCCTTACAGACCCGGCTTGTTTCTTCTCTGATGTGTTCTCTCAGAATTATCCCTGATGTCATTACAACTTTAAATACAAATCCATTGGGCAATGGACAGATTCTTAGGAGTCTCTTGATCCTGAAGGTTTTATAAGAAGCTATTGTGAAAATGGAAAACAACTGCACTCAGAATGGGAGAGAAACTAAAATGGAGAAGAAGCCCCAAATTTTTCCTACATCTCATATTCTAATTATTTGGTCTCCACCTAAAGAATAACACCTCACCCCTTTAAAAGTAATTGATATGCTACCATCTAAACTTTCTCTACCCAAGAAGCATGTCATTTAGGATAGAAAATAGTCATAGTTTCCCTCTAACTTTAAATTTGATTCTTATTGTCAAAAACAAGTCTCTTGTTGCTTTCTGGTGAATCATATTTAACTTGCCAGCGCAGGATGACCCAGACAATTTTGTTTGATGAGAAGTCCAAGGTATGCAGGCAAATTTACCACACATAGGATGTGGCTCCAAAATGTCAAAAAATATTATGTAGGTGAAAACAAGGGAAGCCTAGTGATCTGAAGATATGGTCTTGGGGACAATCTTGACCAACCCTGTAGCCAACTCAGCATTCATCCTGAAATATTTCTGAAAGGAGACTCTCACTTGCACTTGTTCAGGCATTCATGGAGCAATGAATTTTCACCTTCATATTGAAGACCAGGTTCAATTCTGGTCATTGCAACTCATGAGTCTTTCACTCTTGCAGGTTGCAATAAAGCTATACAGGTGACTGCAGAATGTCCACACTAAGACAAAGAAAAAAGACTCAGAAATCAACTGGCAAAAATCAGTCAATGAAAACACTACTGTGCGCAACACTGTGACCCACAGAGGGTTACGGGGATGAAAAAGACCCCAAGGAATTTCAATCCATTGTACTTTGAGTCTCCATGAACTGGGCTGACTCCACAGCAGCTAGCAGCTTCCACCTGAATATCTCTGCTGACTGATAGCAAGTTATTTGTGAGGCAGCTTTGTTTGTCTACTTTCATTGATTGACAGCTTTATTTTTTTATTGAAAGACACTTTTTATATCTAGCTGAAATCTGATGTAAAACCCTGAGCATCCCAGAGTAGCTTTTCATGGTGTTCGGGTTGCTCTAGCAAAACCATTGGCTTCAGTTACTCCAGCAGCCAGATCTCTGCTTGAAACAAATGCTGCAGGGATTAGACTTTTCTATGGGGTCCCAAAGCTCAGACTCTAGGTTAGAGAGTAGAAACTGAAGGAAGAAGATCTCAGTTCTGCACAGGAAGCGATTCACATGTCCTGAGCACCTCCCACACATTAGTCTTTGGAAGCACAGCTTCCAAATTCTTTCAAATTCTTATTCTAAAGATCTTTTTCTTTTTTTCAAATTTTACACTTTCAGGTTGTCTCAGTTTCATAAACTACATCTGGACTAGTAATAATTTGAAGCCTGAAACCTGGGTATATTTTTCTTAAAATTCCATCTGCTTTTCAATAAGTGAAGATTCCTCCAAAATTTTTTCACATTAATTGCTCAACAATCTTAGTGTGTGGTGCTTTGCTTTTTTTGTCAGTTCCTGTGAACACAGAGGCATTTTATCTGAGAGTAACTGGAAGCTTTTCTAGCTATGGGCCACATTAATACAAGTATTATTTTATAATGTTCACTGCTTGCGATCTATAAAGCAGACTAATTGTTACAATTTTATATATGGAGTGGGACTCTGAGTATCTGAATATATTGAATAAGTCATAAAATTAGTATATAGTAGGGTCAATTTTCAGGTCCATCTGATTTCTAAACTCATCCTTTTCCTCCTCCAAAATATTTCATTATTCAGAACCAATTCCAAAAGAGGCAAGCAACCTTACCGGATTGGGAGCTACATCTCAGTGCTAGTCGGATCTGAACCAGGCTATTAAAGTATAAGATGGAAGTTTTATCTACAATTGCCATTCTCCCACACCTCAGGGTTCTCATTCTGTGATATCTTGCAGGTGGATGTGAGACTTCTCCATATGTGTGCACATCTCTGCCAACAATGGAAGAAACCAAAGAGACAGTCTAAACCAGCCTCTTTTAAAAACTCGTTTTAAAGCTAATATTTTAAGCAAAGTAATTAATGGACTGCGTGGACTATAATGCACTCTGGATACCCTTGAGAAAAATTGCAATCCCAGAACATTTAACTGTGTTCATACAGAACCTGTACATGAATGAAGAGGCAGTTGTGTGAACTGAAGAGGAGAATACCGCATGGAGAATACTATCAAGACAGGTGTACATCAGCGTTGTTTTCTCTCAAAATGTATCTTTAATCTGTAGGTCAAGCAAGTAATTAGAGACACTGGATTATATGAAGAGGAATGCAGCATCAGGATCAGAGGAAAGTTTATTAACAACCCTTGATATGCAGATGACACAATATTGCTTGCTGAAAAGGAGGATTGGAAACATCTACTGGTGAAGAATTGCAGCCTTCAGTATGGATTACAATTCAATGTAAAGAACACCCAAACCCTCACAACTGGACCAATAGGCAATGTCATGAAATTGTAGTTTCAAGGATTGTAAGTTGTCAAGACTTTTGTGTTGCTTGAACCACTGCATTGAGTAAATCTGATGCAAAAAATCTGTATAAGGTGTTAAAAAGAAAAGATGTTACTTTGAGAAATAAAATGTATCTGACCCAAGCAATCATAATTTCAAAGGCCATGTATGTGAAAGTTGGCTATTGAATAAGGAAGACTGAAGAAGAATTCATACTTTTGAATTGTGGTGTTAGTGAAGAATATTACAAGTACCAGAAACTGCTAAAAGAACCAACAAATCTGTCTTAGAAGATGTATAATCGATGATCTTTTGAGGCAAAGATGACCAGCCTTCATTTCACACACTATGGACACGTTATCAGGAGAGACTAATTCCTGGAAAAGGATAGCATGCTTGGTCAAGCAGTGGGGCAGAGAAAAAAGGGAAGGACCTACACAAGATAGCTTGACACAAGGACTCTAACAGTGATTTCAAACATAGGAGCGATTTTGAGAATGGCACAGGTGGTGCTTTGTTCTGTTATGGACAGGGTCGCTATGGTTTGAAATGGAACAGCACCTAACAAAACAAGAACAGCAACAGATTTATGCATATATTTAAAAACCCAAAATATTGTGGCATCCCCTCATGGAATGGTTGCAAGGAAGGGATGAGTCAGCCAGGGTGATGTAAAGCACTAATGAAACACACAATATTCCTCCAAGCCTTTGAGACTTCCTCACCCCTCACCATCATGGCCTCAAACCTGCCTTTCACTGTATGTTAGAGCAGAGCATGTACACAGGTACAGAAAAAAGCTCAGGACACATGGAATTCAGGTCAGATAAACCCCTCCGTAACAGAAATGAAAGTATCTATACCAGAAGGGGAGGGAGAAGGTGGTAAGACAAGTAGGGAAGAAACAACAGAGGAAGGGAGACAGTATTATGTGTAAGATATGAAAATAATAATTTATAATTTGTATAATTTATAATGTATCAAGGTGTCACATGGGTGTGAGAGGGGAGAGAGAGTAAAAAGAGAAGCTGATTATCAAGGGCTCAAATAAAAAAAATAAAAAAAAGAACCCCACCCCATCCCAGAAAAGATGTAACTACTGACACAATGTATGTATGTATGTATGTATACATTATGATGAGTGCTGTATGAGTCCCCAATAAAATGAATTAATTAAAAATAAATAAATAAATAAAATGCAAGTGTTTAGAGAAGAATGATGGCAAGATATGCACAAATATCCTTGACACAATTGATGTATGGATTGTTATAAGAGCCCCCAATAAAATGATCTTTAAGCAATATATACATGCATACATATATTTATTTATATATTGTGTAAAATATTAAATTCCCGCTCCTGATATTACCATGTGGAAGAATATCCATAGAGTAATGCTTCAGCTATCCTGTCAGCTGTCACTAATTCCTCTCCAAGTGGACAATAGATTGATCTGAAAGATAAGTTTGAAATGAGACCTCAGCAGCTGAGACTTACTCTGCTCTCCCTTTCCTTCCTAGAAGTCTCCTTGTTATTTAGAACATATAAGGGGCTGAGCCCCGGTGGCATAATGGTTGAGTGCAGGACTGCAGCCCACGGGCTTCACGGTTCAAATTCAGCGGCGGCTCTCCAGGAGCAAGGCTAGATAGCTCCCATGATCACCAGAAGACAGTAATGCACCCCCCCCCAAAAAAAAAACAGAGCAAATATGAATGTATATAAAAAAGTGTATCTAAAAATATAATTAAAAAATTATAAGATGTTTCTACAAACTTTTTGAAGCCCCCTTAAATTTGATTTGCTTCTTCATGGCATGAATTCGATAGGAACAGGCTTGTGTGTTGGGAAATCTAGAATACGTTCGGTCATTTGTTCTTTTCTGAAGTTCAAAATTCAGGTTCATCATTGCTTCCTGAGTGATGCTCTTTGTCTGGTATACCCTGCACATGCTTGACTCTTAGCTGTGTCAGGACTCTGATAGGATGGCGCATTCCTGTCTAATATGCTCTAACTCATACTGACTCTGTAAGACTAATAGATTTTCAAAAGCTGTAACCTTGATGGGAGCAGACTGTAATGTCTTTCTCTAATTGAGTGGCCTATGGGTTCAAACTACAGTCTTTGGTTAACAATTGAGTATTTAATCATGTGCCACAAGCTCCTTCTGGTGAGAATTGCACTCAAAACATCAAATGATTTATAAAATTAGCAGTTTCTTTGCTTAACATTTTTTATTCTCTGGTACAGTTTATCAGAGGCAATCACTTTAGATTATTTCTCCTTAAAACTTCTTTATTTGTGTTCCTAACAATATGCTATCATGTGATATGTATACCCACTAATTTGACTTCCAGTTGTAGGGAACTTATGTACCAGACAACAAAAATTGGTCTATATCATCCTCAAAATCATTGACCTATTCAAGTTCATCAAGTGACTACTATACCAATGCAGATTACCAGGCATCTTTGTAACCATCATGGAGCCTCTACTGTACCATACATGAATTCCTGTGCTTCCCATGATGTTTGGACAAGATGGAGTCAGACTGTCATTTATTACAATACATTGGGTTTTTTTGGGGGGAGGGGGGCATCACTGCTCTCTGGTGGTGGAAGTAGGAGGCCCAGCCCCACTGCTGGAATTGAACCTCCATCCCAGTGGGCCGCAGTCCCGCGTACAACCACTATGCCACCAGGGCTCAGCCCTACATTGGTTTTTTTATGGCTATTTTTTAACCATTTTATTAGGGGCTCATACATCGTTTTTCACAATACATAAATAAATATACTGTGCCAAGTACCTTCACATGTCTGCTGCTGTCATCATTCTCCAAACATCCGCCTTTTCCCTTGAGCTCTTATGGCTATTTTTGAAAGTGAGTGATCAGGACATTTTTCCAAGTTGCTATGTCTGGAAGCTCTATTGAAACCTGTCCACTATGGGTTAATATACTAGTATGTGAAATACCAGTAGCATATCTTCTAGTAACACAAAGCTGTCAACAGTATATTAGTCACTACAGTACAGCAAACTGACAGACAAGCTGTGGTCTAACTAGATATTATCATATTAAATATGATCTCCTAATTTACTCATATGGTAGATATTTATTATTTTAACAATTCCTTTGTTTCCATCCAATCAATGTGAGATATTTTTACAAACCTCAGTTTTTACTCTACTTTGATGTAATGTAAGTATTATTGACTAATACATAAGACATACAGGGATCATGTTTTCTTTAGTTTGCAGTTCTGTGTGTTTGAGTAACTTTATTCTTTCCTATAAGGGAATCTGTTGATGACTCTGTAATTATAGAAGGACACTCCCAAATGTCAATATCTGGAAGAGCCTTTTCTGAGAATATGTAATTTCTAAGGAATAGAGTCCTCTAATCTCCAATATGATAGCTACATAATTTCATGTCAACTTGATATGTAAAAGTGTAGGGGGTGGGGTTTAGCCTGTCAGTGGGGTAGGAGCATGATGACTTCAGTTGGAAATGTGACCAAGATATAACAATTCAAACTAAATGCAACAAAATGATGGCAATACATTTACATAACATTTGGTTTCTTTTACTTTTTATCATATCGTGTTCATTTTCTTGTTCCTCTTGATATGTACTTTTTAATTAATAAATCATTCTATTGGGGGCTCTTACAGCTCTTATAACAATCCAAGAATCGATTTTATCAAACTCATTTTTATATATGCTGCCATCATCATTTTCAAATCATTTTCTTTCTGCTTGAACCCTTGGTATTAGCTCCTCTTTTTCCTCCCCCACCATCCTATGCTCATGGACCCCTGGTAAATTATAAATTAATATCATTTTCATGTCTTAAGCCATCCACTATCTCCCTTTGCCCACATTTCCATTATTTGTTCCCTTGGGGGGTGGATTATATGTAGATTATTTTTTAGACAGTACCCCATTTCTTACTTTTTTCAGACCTCATGGTGTCACTACTCCCATTAGTGTTCCTGAGGGGTTTATCTGTCAACAGTTCTTATCTGTACCACTGTACTTGTTCTAGTCTAGCTGGATTTGTAAGGTAAAACTGTGATCATGATAGTGGAGGGGAGGAAGCATTAAAGAACTAGAAGAATGTTGCGTGTTCCATCGGTGCTATTCTGCACCCTGACTGATACGATCATTCCTTGTGACCTTCTGTTACAAGTATCAATTGTCTACAGATGGGCTTTGGGTCTCCTCTCCAACCGCCATCATTTGCATTGATATATTTGTTTGTTTGGGGTCCTCTGATGCCTGTTACCTGATCCCATTGACACCTCACAATCACACAGCCTGCTGGTGAGCTTCTTCCTATGAACTTGGTGTTTCTTTTCTAAATGGCTGCTTATTTAGTTTCAAGCCTCAAAGATGCCAGATGCTATATCTTTTAGGTGCCAGTCACCATCAGCTTTCTTCACCACATTTGCCTATGCACTCCTTTTGAGTTCAGCAATAATGCCAGGAAGGGAAGCATCACAGAATGCCTGGTTATTAGAACAAAGTGTTCCTGCATTGAGGGAGTACTTGAGGAGAGTCTCAATGCCTGTCTTCTACCTTAATCCTTAACATTTAAATATATTTACATAGAACTGTATCTCTAATTTTGTATTTATATATTTATGTGAATGTCTTTATGTGGACCTCCATCAATGTCTTTCACCTCATAGTTCTTTCCTCTCTTTCTTTTTACTTTCCTCCTGTCCCAGTGTCATAGTCTCTCTTCATTTGACTCTCAGTACTTTTTCTGAGCTGCATTGCACTTGATCAACCCCCAGAAAGCATTCAATGCCCTCTTTCCTTGGTATGACTTTTTATAGTTTTAAATATATTTCTGTTTCTATTGCTGAATTTATCTACTCCAAATGATAATGTCTAATTCATTAGATATTAAGAAATACAAAACCAAACAAAAGCAGGTGTGGAGAAAGACAGATGAGTGGATCTGCTTATAGTGTTTTTCTGCAAATTCTGAGTTGATTCAAGGAAAAATATATGAATATGTGATATCCCCATTGATAACAGGCTGTTTATTAAGGTCTGTGTATCAACAGAAGAATTTTCAGAGGCAAAAGGCCAGCGAGCCATCAGATGGTGACCCACCCAAAGCAGCCTCACTGATATGGGGTCTATCTTGTGTCATTACTAAGTGGAATTGCTCTATAAGGTTTGCAAATCTGTAAATCTTGACAGAAGAAGGCAGCCCCTTCTCCCTTAAGGAGGAGCACCTGAAAACTTCAACCTTGTGTCTAGCAGCAAACACTTAGACCACTGCTCAACCAGGATTCCTTACAGAAGTGGAAGTGGAGAAAGGAAGAGGCTTACAAGAGTCTTCTCAAATTCCTCTTGCAGCAAGAGGGTAAGGCTCTGTGTCAGAGAGCTCCAATGGTAGCAGCACCTTCAGACCATCAGAACTACAAGATGGTGGCATGTATTTGAGGGCTTTCAGAATTGACTGAATGGCTGTAGGTTTGGCTAGTTGATTTATATGTTGTTTGAAGTGCCTTGATAGCATTCTGGTTAAGTCCATAACTGCTGTCTAAAAGTCAGCTGCTGACTTGTAGTTTGAACCCATCAGTTACTCTGCCTAAGAAAGATATGGTTGTCTGTTTCCATAAATATCCTTGCCGTGAAAACCCTGTGGGACAGTTCTACTCTATCCTATAATATCACTATGTATCAGAATTGACCTTATTACACTGTATTTAATTGTCAACCTTTTGCTATTGCCCTCATAAAAGGGGGTCTAGTGATGTAGAGATTAAAGCACTTAACTGCTAACCAAAAGATTGGCAATTGAAATCTACCAGTTACTCTGAGGAAGAAAGTTATGACAGTCTATTTCCATAAACATTTCAGCCCCACAAATCCTATGGAATAGTTCTACTCTGTCTTACAAGATTATTGTACATCAAAATATACTGCTTAGTAGTGATGTTTGAGCTTATTTTTTAATTAGTTGAGATTTAGTATATATTATTTCATATTATATATATATATATATATATATAAATTCAATCATAAGATTGAATTTTCTTTTCTTTTCAACAGAATCATATGCCACATGTTGTCCTTTGGGCACCATCTGACTGCATTTGTGTATGTCCATGGCCCCAACTCCCAGAAGTTTCTTACATTAAAAATTTGTGTTATGTGCAATGATTTATATTTTATTGTAGAAAATTAAAAGTTACTTTCTGATCACATAAAACATTATTACTGAATGATTGTACTAGAGGTGTTTTAGTGAACTGGAAGTATTCCTTTATTTTTTTTAAACAGAAAGGAACACTATAAACTATATGCTAAGACAAATGTCTGAACATCTAACCATAGACATAAACAGTACCTAAGTACTCACTACAAATTAGTTTTAAAAACTTATTAAGGAACAGAATGTGTTTGTAATCTGGAGATAGTATTCATGACAGGGATCCAAAAGGTTCATAGTAAAATCCCACTTTTTTTAAAATTTCATTTTCCATGGACTTTTTGAATCCCTTTGTCATACATTGCTCCCACTACATCTAGCTCATTTAACATCCTATTTTACAGATCATACCATGGATGCCAATTAACACATAGTACATAATTTTGATCTTTTGTGTTCTCACATAAAAATAACTTCTGGAATTTCCTTAAAACTTTCTATCACATGATTTATTTATTTATTTATTTTATTAGCTTCCTATTATTGAATGAAAGTTTACAGAGTAGATCATCAGTTTATCGGAATTCATAAATATTTTGTTCCATTAAATTCATTGCAATTTCAATAAACTCTAACCCATCTCTCTTCCTCCCTTCCATTCTTCCTTCTTTCTTAACCTTTCTGAGTTTTGTCTTTTGGTCAATGCTGTTCGTTTGATCGTGAGTGGTTGATGATTCTAATGTAGGTATATGTCCCCCAGCGTCATCACTCCTCTTATAGATCTGTGTATTACTGCATGCAAAGTGAGTCCACAGCTCCAGGCCTGAAGGGCGACAGTCTCTCTACAATTCCTAAGCCAGGTTTCATCTCAATTTTTGAGCTTTGTTTCACATTTTTCTTCCACACTATTTAGGATCTCTTCATGTGATCTTCTTTACGAGAAGCTGATAGTTGTAGTTGGTCTCAAGAATGTGGAGAGTGATGTTCACTTGATCAATTAATCCAATCGACTGAATATTTTCACTTTTATCTCACTTATTTCCTTGAATCGTGAGACACCAGAGTTACACCCTAGATGGCTGTTTACAAGTTTCTACTCACCATAGTGGGATGTAGTTCAATATCTTTGAGAACTATGTATAGTAAGTCAACTGCCTTATGTTTCTCTGAATCTATCATCCTGAGACTTCAGGTCCATGGATACTCATTCCCTCAATTTGTTTGGCCTTATATAAAAAGTTTTCATAGCATCGTTACCTGTGTACTCTCTCACATTCATGGGCAGCTGAGGTAAATATATGTGTGGAAATTTCTTCTGTCAAAATCATATACTTATGGTCACATTTCTTCCCACATCCCTTCAAGCCTGTGTCTAGACATGCATCCATTGGTAAATTACATACAATCTTGAATGTATAGCAAAATTTATATCAATTACATTTCACTTGCACACTTCCCAAGGTATTACCCTTTATCAATTTTTTGTCAACATTCTTTCAATTGTATGTATCTGCCTTCAACTTACATTTATCTATCCTCTAGCAAAACCCCAAGTTATCCTTAAGCTAACATTTATCTATCCTGTAGCAAAAACTTTACCCTTCAATCCACTATCACCGTTGGGCTTACTACAAGCTCAGTAATTTGAAACCATGAGCCACTCATCTGGAAGAAGATGAGGCTTTTTACTCTCTTAGAGTTAGAGGAACCTCAGAAACAAGGGTACAACAAGTGATTAAAAATTGATGGTGAATAAGAAGCCTGGTAGGTCTTGATCAAGGACAATGTAACCAAGAGGATTTACTGAAACCCAAATGAAGGCTGAGCATGATAGTGGGACAAAAGGAAAGTAAAATGAAATAGAAGAAGGAACTAGGAGGCAAAGGGGATTTATAGAGGTATAAAATTCAGGTACATACATATGTAAATATATTTATATATGAATAAGGAAGGGGAAATAGATCTATGTATGCACATTTATAGGTTAAGTATTAAGAGAGCAGATGGACATGGGGTCTCTACTCAAGTACTTCCTCAATGCAAGAATATTTTGTTCTATTAACTTGGCATTCCATGATGCTCAGCTTCCCAACATGATCACTGAAAACAAAGTGGTACATAAGCAAATATGGTGAAGAATGCTGATGGTGTCTGGGTATCAAAAGATATAGTGTATGTGATCTTATAGGCTTGAAAATAAACAAGCAGTCATCTAGATCACAAGCAACAAAGTCCACGTGAAAGACACACACCAGCTTGTGTGATCACGAAGTGACAATAGCATCAGGTATCGGGCATCACAGAAGAAAAAATCATATCAATGTGAATGAGGGAGAGTCTAGAATGGAGACCCAAAGTCCATCTGTAGGCAATTGGACATCACCTTAAAGAAGGGTTACAGGGAGGAAACGAGGCACTCGGTGCAGTTTAGCATTGATGAAACATACAAATTTCCTCGAGTTCTTTAATTCCTCCATCCCCTGCTTCCCACTCCCAATCATGATCCTAAATCTATCTTATAAATCCTGCTAGACCAGAGGATGTACACTGGTATGGAGGAGAGATGGAAACACAGGGAATCCAAGGCAGATCAACCCCTCAGGACGAGTAATCAAAGTAATACTACCAGGAGGGTAAGGAGAAAGTGGAGAAAAAAGGGGTAATTGATCATAATGATGTACATATAACCCCTTCCCTGGGTGACAGACAACAGAAAAGTGGACAAGGGGAGACATCAGACAGTGTAAGATATGACAAAATAATAATAATTTATAAATTAACAAGGGTTTGTGAAGGAGAAGGGAGGAATGAAGATCTTATACCAAGGGCTCTAGTAGAAAGAAAAGTGTTTTGACAATGATGATGGCAACAAATGTACGATTCACTGTGGATGTATGGATGGATGTATTGTGATAAAAGTTGCATGAGCATCCAAAAAAGTTTTTTAAAAAAGAGTGTCTCACAAATCAACAGAGGGATTTCTATAGGACTGCTTTGAGTCAGAAATTATTTGATGACAGTGAATTGGATTTGAGTTTTCCATTCCTACTTCTGGTTTTAAAAACATTTTTAAAAAATGTGATATCACAATATTTGTCTATTTGTGATGGTGTAATTTCACTGAACCTAATATCCTCTGTTTCAACCACATTTGTGAGGTACTCCACAAATACATTTTTTAATATTGTCATTTTACTGTTTATTTTTGCTATGTTACTGATTTCTTTATTCTGCATAATTTCTGAAACAATTTCATTCTGTTTGTAGTTTGTCTTGTGATGTGCTATTGTTCTAATGTTTATGACATCTTTATGATATTCCTCTTTTATTTTGATGAGTTTTATTCATTTCTCTGAATTGACCCAGTAATTTATTAATTTCTTCCCAAGTTTAAAATAGCTCATTCTACCATGAAGATGGTTCATATAATTGTTAGGTTTTATTTGGATTTGGGAGGATTTTTTTATCTGATTTTTCCTCTAACAGATTAGTATTGAGAAATTTTTATTTTTGTTCACTAATTTGGATATCCATTAATTCAACTTTATTCCCTTGTCTTTTCAATGTATTATTGGTTACTGAAATATTCACATTTGTCTAATGGATTTCTACTTGCTATTTTGGTATAATTTCTAATATTTTATTAAATTGTTTTTGTAGTATTTTCCCAAACTCTTCTAAAGTTGTTGTTTTGTTTGGATTTTTCTGGTTTTCTTGGTTTTGTCCTCAATTTTCTCATTCATTCATTCTTTTTTTTTTTTTAGGCATCACTGCCCTGGTGGTGGGACTAGGAGACCCTGCCTTTGCTCCTGTGAGCAGGAATTGAGACTCCATCCCAGTGGGCTGCAGTCCCGCGCATAACCACTATGCCACCGGGGCTCAGCCCCCCTCATTCTTTCTATTTTATTTTTTTGTGGGTTTGTGTATGGATAAGCTTAGTTCTTAATTTTTTAATTGTTTTATTGGGGGCTCATAAAATGCTCATCACAATCCATCCATCCATCCATTGTGTCAACCACATTTGTACACTTGTTTCCATCATCATTTTCAAAATATTTTCTACTTGAGCCTTGTTGTCAGCTCCTCCTTTTCCCTCCCTCCCCCATCCTCCCTTCCTCATGAACCTTTGATAATTTATAAATTATCATTATTTTTCATGTCTCACACTGACCAATGTCTCCCTTAACCCACTTTTCTGTTGTGCACCCCCTGGAAAAGAGTTATAGGTAGATCATTGCATTCAGTTCCCCTTATCTCACCCCACATTCCCTTACCCTTCTGGTATGGCTAAGCTCAATATGGATCCTGAGGCGTTTATAGATCCTGGATTCCCTCTGTTTCTAGCTCTTATTTGTACCTGTGTACATGCTCTGTTCTAGTCAGATTTGTGGGCTTTGGGTTTTCATTCCACACTTCTCATTCAAAATGATAGAACTTTTTGTTCTGGGTCTTTGATACCTGATCCTTGATCCCATCGATACCTAAAGATCACACTGGCTGGTGCGCTTCATCCATGTGGTCAATCTTTCAATTAGCTGAAAATATCTTTTGACTTCTTTATCAGGTAGTTGTAGGAATTTTCTTTAATGAGAATATAATGATCATCATTGCATATGAGCTATAATATTTCTTTCTGGGATGTAAATTAAAATGGTCCTTCAAGGAATAATCCCTTACATGCTGTATTATAAATTCTAGACTGTATACATGTGCTTCTAATCCCATTTTGGATGAAGTTCTCTGGTATGCTGATGGACAAGATTGAGGTAGGATGTATTCTGAGTCTCTATCTTATTAGAGAGTAGGAACTAAGTCATCACTCTTTGTTTCCTTGAAGATGTGGTCTGCTGAAAAGAAAAAAAGCCTCTTTCCCAAATTATTTCTCCATGTATAAGAAATACATTGGAAGGAAAAAAAAAAGAATGCCCAGGACCATTCAAAGAAGAAAAGCCATCAGTGGAGCACATCCAAAATTCCCTTTGTCAGCGATGAAAGCAGCAGATGCCACGCCATACAATGACAGAGGCTGATGCAAGGAGATCATAAGACACAACAGAGGACCAGCACTGAGACTATGAAACTAAGAGAGCAGCAGGTGGGATTCCTGATCCACAGAGGCAGAGACCACATGGCTTAGAGACTGAGGTGCACAGGTTTAATTGGCTGCTGCCAGAGGAGAGACAGGGCTATGGACTAATGACTGTATCCTTACTGTTTCCTGATCAAGATTTATGTTAACTTATTAACTTTCCTAATAAATCCCTTTATTTGTGAGTTGGAGCATATTTGTAGACACAGCAAAAAATGGAGTGTTGTGAGAGGAATAGTTGATATGAGGATAGATAAAGAAGTATGGGGGTGGAGGCATGTCAAACCTTTGCCTTCTGGCAATCAGCTTTAGGCTAGTGTGGAAATTGATTTCTTCCTTTCTTTCCAGTAGAGGAAGTTAGATATGGCTTTGAGGCCTTTCACTCATCTTCTTTGCTCTAATTTTTGTACAATTATTTTACTTATAAATCTTGGTTACAACAATTCTCAAGGGCTTCTTTTATGCTAAAAATGGACTCAATAAACTTTGATGTTGATTATAGAAAAGAGCACTAGTGGGGCAAAACCTAGTTGGATCCCTCCAGGTCAGTAGTTGTGAGTTTGAACAAGAGAAAGAAAGATTGTGGCTCCTGCAAATATGTACACTCTCATGAACATTTATAGGGTAGTTTTTAGTAAAAATTAACTAAATGGCAGTGGATATTTTGGTCTGACATTGCCTTATATGCTAGTGCTTTATTTTATTGGAGTTCTTAAGGAAATCTGCAATAGATCATAAGTGGGAGACCTCTGGCCCAGTTTTTCACTGATTCATGGTGGTAGGAAGGTAAGGCTTGACCAAAAAAAAATCACTCATCATCTGTCAGTCTGTCCTACTGTGATCGCTTGCATATTGTTGTCATGCTAGAAACTATGGCATTGCTGTGCATATGCCAGCATAGTCACCTGTGGTAGACGGCTTTCAATGAATGGAGCTTCCAGGCTAGAATAAGACCAGGAAGAAGTCAGAGACTATTGAGTTCTTAAGGACTCAGTGCCAATAGCCTAACAAATAGCTATGGAAATTTTATAGTATAGTGGAAGAAGATGAGCCTCTCAAATATGAGGCACTCAAAATACAACTGGGGGAGAACATTACCCTCAAAAAAAAGTTGATGGCAATGAGGTCAATGGAGTAAAAGTTTGGAGACATTCATTTTTTGATGGGGTACGATTCAAAATGAGAAGAAACAGCTGCAAAATACCCATTAATAATCAGAACTAGACAGAAAGTTGTCAAAAATGAAGTAGATACATAAAGATCCACATCATAAGCATGAGTGAACTGAAATGGAATGGTATTTGCCACTTTTAATTGGACAGTCATATGATTCATTGTGTCAGAAATGATAAATTCAAGAGGAATAGCCACACATTCATCATCAGAAATATTTCACAATTACTGTGATAGAGTAATATTGATATACTTAAAAAGACTCTGGAAATTATTCAAATTTATGTTAGATTAAGTTCTCTAGAGAAGTAAAACTAATTATTTCATATGTGCATGTACATAGAAAGAGATTTATATGAAGAAATGGCTTATACTGTTGAAGAAGCAGATTATTCTAGTGTGAATCAAGGTCATGGGTCAGATGTAAACTGTAGGCTTCTCCTGACGCCTTAAACTACAGGAACTGTCAAACTGGAAGTAAGAAGATGAAGCTGTAAGACTACAGATGAGTGGATGTTATGCTGAATGAATCTGAGCTTCTCTGAAAGAATCCAAAGTCAGCAGTCCACTGATAACTCTTGTGATAGAACAAGTGGGAAATGAATCAAATGCAGGCAGAAATTCGAAGTAAAAATAGACTAGTTTCTACACATTGAATTTCTACTAAGAGTAGGCCACACCCTGAATGGAAATTCTCCCATTATATCAAAACTGTGACAAGATGAAGGAGGTCTATTCTTCCCAAAACTGCTTGACTTCTTTACAGAAGATCACATCATGAAGTTGATGTGTTAGATTATATCATGGGATAATTTTGACCCACCCAAACGACATAAATCTTTACTGTCATGTGCACCAACCATTAAAATCAATGATGGTGAAATAAAAGGATTCTACATACATTTACAATCTGAAATTGATCAAATAAATTATCAAGGTGCACTAGCAATTTTGGAATGAAATAGTTGGAAGCAAAGGAGAAGGATTGGAAGCTGGGGAGAGATGGATTTTGTGATAGAAATGAAGGGATATTTCACATGGTAAACTTTCAAAAGACCAATAGCTTCTCTATCGAAAATACACAGCTTCAACAACAAAAAAAAATAAGTGGACCTCAGCAGATGGAATACACAGAAATGAAAAAGACTCCATCTGTAGAAAGGGTTAATGAGAAAGTTCAAGCTCATCAATAAGGAAAAAGCCAGAGTTACATCCTTTCACTTTAAATATTTATCCTTTATGCTGAACAAGTAATCTGAGAAACTGGACTATATAAAGAAGGCAACATCATGAATGGAGGAAAGCTCATTAACAACCTTTGATATGAAGATGACACAACCTTCCTTGCTTAAAATCAGCACATGAAGCATTTACTGATAATACCAAAGACTACATCCTTCAGGATGAATTACAACTCAGTATAAAGAAAACAGAAATTGCCACAACTGAGCTAATATGGAACATTGATATAAGTGGAGAAAACATTGAAGTTAACTAGGATTTTCATTTTAATCAAATCTACAATTAACTTCCTTGAATCAGCAGTCATGAAATCAAAGGACATATTTCACTAGACAAGTCTGTGGCAAAATAGTGTGAGATAATAAATTTGTCACTTTGTGGACTAACATGGGTCTAATCAAAGTTATGGTGTTTTCAGTTATCTTGTATGACTATGATTTATAGTTCATAATGAATAAGGAAGATCAGAGAAGAATTAATACATTTGATTTATGTATTGATCCAAAATAGTTAATATGCCATGGCTTTCCAAAGAAACAAATTTTAGAAACTGTAGGAAAAAGTACAGCTAGACAGTTAAAGAAAAAAAAAAGCTAATGAATCTCATGATGCCTCTCACATACATTAGAATCTCACACTCAATAGCATCAGTACTTGACATAATGGCATTTTGACACATGTTGGGAAAATTTTGCATTGGAAATTAAACAAAACATAGGAATCTAACCTGATGCATGTGAGTTTTGAAAATAAAAGCAGTTCATATTTTGGTCACTTAACATTAGTTGGTGTTATTATTATGCCTAATTTTCTGAATTTTTGTGTTTCTTTGTACTGTTTTTAGATTTTAAAAGAACATGGTTCCTAAGAAAAATTTTGTTGAAAAGAATCATCATGGTTTAACCATGTTATTGATATTGTGGTTAATTTAGTAAACCCTCTCAGAAAATGGTTAAAGGAACTCTAAGAGCACAGTAGACAGATTTTTTTTTGTAGAGATAGTCAACCCGATCCTAGTGAAAAAAGCAAAGAAGAGAAAACACTCCTGAAAAGCAGTTGTCAATTGACTTTATGGAAGGGATTCCCCTCCAAGCAATGACTCTGTCTCCATCCCTCCTCTCTATCTCCATGGTCACTGATCCAGATTCTCATCAATTCAAGATACAGGCCAAACTGTAGTTGTCAAAAACTTTTAACATGTTATGTTTCTTATTTAAATTATATTATTTAACTCTGAACTTTGAAATTTACTTTGAAATTTCTATGTAATGTTTTATATAAAAAGGCAAGGTAAGGGTAAAAATTTAGTGATTGAGAATGGATTAATCTATTTTCAGTAATTTCTTACAAGAAAAATTGATTCAGAACTCTACTGCATTGTATCTTGATACTCCTTCTAAAACAGATTAGGGCCGAGTTTCAGGGTTCTACAGTACATTGGAAAATAATATCAAGTTTGCTTAAGTGGAGGGTCAATGAAAAAATAGGCACTCAATGAAATAGATGGACAGAGTGAATGAAAAAATGAGGTAAAACAAAAATTATGACAATTGTGAAGGAATGACATGGGGTCATTATAAAACAGAACTGACTCAACTGAACCTAAAAACAACAACAACAATTGCAAGAATCTATATATTCGAATTATGGTTCTGGCAAAGAGTAACAAGACTACTGTGGACAGCTAAAAGAACAAAAAAAAAAACCTGCCTTGGAGAGAGTGTAATCATAATGTTCCTTAGAAGCAAAGAGAATAAGACTGTCTCACGTATTTTGGACAGGCGAAACTAGTTCTTGGAACAGGACATCATGTTTGGCAAATTTGAGGGACAGTATAAAGGAAGACCTTTGACAAGATGGACTGACATAGTAGCTATAAAAATGGACTAACCTCAGGGACAGTTGGGGGTGGCACAAGACCTGGCAGTACTTTGTTCCATTGTACATAGGGTTGTGGTGAGCTGGGACTGACTCAAGGGCGCCTAACAACAGTAACAATAAGTAGCACACTATTTCATCATTCAGTGCATTGAAAACTAAGAAAAAAATTAATTTGAAGGCAAAAGTATCACCTGTAATTCTGGCTACAGCTAAGCTGAATAGCTTTACTTTAGAGTGACGAAGCTCTAATTAAACAGATATCACTCAAACACTGTAGTACTGGGCTTTTGCAGGCCTTGATAAGGCAGGGAAGAGATCCTAGTATAGAAATGGAACTTTTGTGCCCAACACATGATTTACCCCTAAAAAAAGTGGGGTTGACTGAGGTAATGATATCTGTGTATTTTCCCCAGTTGCTAGTGTTGCCGGTTGAGAACGAATGAAAGGCCAAAGAGAATAAATGGGTGCTTAGGAATTACCCCTTTTCATAAATACGCAACTCAACAACAGGAACAAAAATATTGGCCTCTTACACTTTTGATGAGATACATTTCTGAAAGCTGATTCCTAAGAAAATGACCATCTATTTAAATGTAAGTGCCATTGCTACACAGTCTTCCAAAATGCACATCACACCTCTACTCATCTCTCCTACCAATGTTGGAGTATCCTTTCACATTTGCAATAGGGTTATAGCTCCTTTCAATTTGGCAGGTGATTGAATTGTTACTTCATGTTACTTCCATGAGTTTTTTTTAAGGTATTAGTAAATTTTTAACCTTTCTTCTTCTTGAAACTATTTTCTTAGCTGCCAAGACAGCACACTTTTCTATTCATTCTTTTTCACTGACTGATTGCCCCTTTTTATTTTCTTGTTGGTTTTTCCTGTTCTTCTTGGTCTCAAGCACTGACATGTTCTTGGGGTTTGTCTTTAGTACTCTTTTTTGTTTCCTTTTAGTACTCGTCTTCTCTTTTACCGACTCTCATTGGTGATCTATTCTGCTCCATACCTTTAAATTCTGTGATAACTCCAAGTCCATGGAGATCATTCCTAATGTCCTGATAGTTCCACAAAGCTCTGGACTCCTCTCATATCTATATTTCTCCCATCTCTACATGGAGCTGAAATAGGTATTTCAAATGCATTTTGACAAATCTTATTTCCTTTCTCCAACCAGTCTGTCCTCTAATCTTTATGTCGACATAACACATCATCACCCATGTTTGATATATAATCTGTTGTCAAGTTGAATGGATTAAGAATGAAGGGGTGAAGTTATTCAGAAGGTGGCATCTAGTTAGACTTACCCACCCATAGCTCTTGCTGCCAGACCTGAAAATTGGGAGACTGGGAGGCAGTCTGGAAATTAAAATCAGGGTGTTAGGGTCTATCCTGAACCCTGATTTTTTATTTCCACTCACAAAGCAAATCAAGAATGCACTAAATATCTCTAGATTCATTGTGCTGGACTATGGGCTTCAGCTGAGGGAGCAGCAATTTCCCCAGGCTGATGCTCTAAAGGGGAAGTAATCTCAGACAAAAGGAGAAACTCTGAAAGCTCATCATAAGACCCCACACCAGAACTCCCTGCATGGTCAGCTACCTTAAGCTTGCAGCTTGGGGATCACTTCTGTGGAAAGACATAGATTTGGAGCTATTCAAAAAGAAGTAAGGAAATTTACCTGAGTCAAGTTGCCATGTAGCCAAAAATAAGCAGATAGTCATAGTCGAGGGATGAATTCAGTTCCAGTTGGCCAAAAAGAAAATAACCTCTGATAAACTGCAACTCCTCCTCTGGTGGTCAATGTGACAGCCTCCAAATCAGGGCACCCAATAAGCCCAATATAAAACAGAGAGAGAAATGATTTTCTCTGTAAAAACTGTAAATACCAAGCTCATTGTTTAGCTTCAAAGCAACTAGTAGAGCAAGTCCTGTAACATACATTAGTATAAGGAAGCCCATAATAAGAATGGCCAGAAGTTAGCTACAGAGGCCAGAGGTTATCGAAATGACAAAGACTCTTGGAGCAAAACTCAATTTGAGAACACCTTAGCTCAATTCCTACTGGCCAAGGGAAAACCAAAAAACTCTCTGAGCATAAGAGAATCAGTGATCCTGGTTCCAGGCAGGACAACAAGTCCAGCTCCTAATCAGTGATCCTACAGCTGTGGAGGTCCTGCCTGCCCTGGGGCCACAGGGATGAGGGAACCCCCACACCACTCCCATTGCAGTGCTGCACAAGGTAGCTATACCAGTGAACTCCAGCACTCCACACCACTGTGGGACCCAATGCCTGGCCCTTGTTATGATCTTGCCTTGGAGAGTAATTCTTCCCAGCATCTGTGGAAACCAACACCAAGTGGGTACACCACCCTGCTACCTTAAGGCAGGCTTAGAACTCCTCCAGCCCCAGAGTCAGGTGACCAAGCCTCACTTATATCCTTCCTTACTACTGTTCTTCTCTCTTTATTCTCGCTCTTCTATCTTTCCCACGGCAGTCAGTCTCACAATGGGTCCAGTTTAGTTTAGTTTTTTTCCCCTATTTTCTTCTTTTTCTCTCTTTTTCCTTCTATCTCCCTCTCTTTTCTTTCATACACCACTGTTGGCTTCTGGGCCACTATCCTCCCCATAGGGCATTTCAACTAAACAGCAGGGGGAATTCCAGCCTGACTCTGTGGGAGTGCTTCACACCACACAAGACAGCTGTGAGAGCCCTTTATAGCACTCCATGCTGCTGAGAAAACCTCAGTCCGACCTCTAAGGTGATCCTGCCCACTTGGGCAATTCCGCCCAGCACCAATGGGACCCTGAACTGAAAGGGCAAACCAATCTGTCACCTTACGGCAGGGTTGAAACCATATGTTCCCTTGTTCAGGTGATCAGGAATCCGCTCTTTACTCTTTCCCTTCTCTCTTTCCCACCACACTCAATCTTAGTGAGCATAGTTGTGTATTTTCCCTTCTCTCTCTCTCTCTCTCTCTCTCGCTCTTCCTTTCTTTCTCCTTTTATGTTTCTCTCCTCTCCCTCTCTTTCCACATGCCAATGCTGGTTTCCAGCCCCCTTTCCTCTAACTCGTGCAATTCTGCCCCCCCAGTGAGGAATGCTCCAGGCTGCGCCCTGTGATAGCTCTGCACACAGCACGAGGCTGTACTACCGATGGCATGGCACAAGGTTCTACTACCTATTTTTTCTTTCCCCCCCTTTTCTCCTTATTTTGCTCTCTTTTACTTTCCATTCTTTTCTCCTTTATTCTATCTCTTCTCTCTTTCCCACCACAGTCTCAGCAGATTCAGTTTTCCTTTTTGGTTTTCTTTTTTTGACTTTTTAATTTTCACTTGGCTTTGCATTTTGTGCACATGTTAGTTTGTTTTTAGCTCCCGTCTTTGTTTTCTCCTTCCTCTCCTTCTCTTCTCCCTCTTATTTTACAAGCCACTCCTGACTTCCAGGACACTCCCATTTGCCCATGGCAACTCTGCCAGTCACCGTACTTTCAGGTGTTACACGCCGCTAGGGAAATCACCTCCCTCCTTCACAATACGCCTAGCAGCGGTTTCAAACAGCTGAGGCAACTCCAACCTACGCCACGAGGCCCACAAGTGGCTGGGGAACACCTGCTCAACACTGGTGGTGCTCCACAACACTGTGGGAACATTCACCCAAACTCCATGGCCATCTCTCCGACGAGGATCATTCTGCCTGCCATCGATGGTGCGATACACCAAGGAGGGTCCACTCACGCACCTTCTGTGACACTCCAGCTGCAGACAGAAACACCACATGCCACCTGAGGCACCCCAAGTCTGTGAGACACACCACTATGACTTACTGAGAGATCAGTCAGTGAAATGCCACCCCGGGGGGCCCACAACCACCCGCTCAGCGTTCAGTAAGAGGAGGATCCAGCTCACATTCTAAATAATGAAACAGTGATCAACTAGGGTAAGAGGGAAAACACAGGAAGATGCAGTGGTAGCCTTTCGCCCAGTGTAGCTACCTGCTGGTAGGTCATAGAAGCAATCATATAAGTAGCCCAAGAGAAAACCTAGTGCTCTTTAACCCTGGAAGATGGATCAAAGCTCCTTTAAAACAACATGTGAACAGCAAGCAGCTCCAACAGCCTCAATGAAAATCACTAGAAGCAGAAGACAATTCCAGAAGAAGTCATGAACTAATGATATGCATAGAAGGAGGAGATATGGACCTGCCACAGTAAGAAATTTTTAGAATTCTGCTTGTTATAGGATTACAAAGCCTTATCTTTCTACTGTGGAGTTTCTGTTAGATTGAAACTGTTGACTTTGGGTTTGATAGCCGACACTCAATCCACTATGACATCCTACAGATGCATCATGTTGTATATTTCTATAAACTTGTTTGTTAGTTTGTCATAATGTGATGGTTTGCTTTTGGAATGATGCTGGAAGCTATGTCATTGTGTCAAATACAAGAGTAAGACAAAGTAAACAAATTTCAATAGAGCTTGCAGACTCAGAACAAACTACCAAGAATTAATAGGTTGCCCACTTCTGAGGAATTAGCTACTGAAAACTTTGTGAACAGCCTTTGAAATTGTTCAGTACTGAAAAACTCATGAATAACAGTAGAATATTATCAGGTAGAGTGCCAGAATCTGAAACCCTAAAGTTAGAAGGCACTAAGAATACAAGTGTGGAGGAAGAACTACCTTCTTAAATTAGAGTCAAACAAAATGATATGAAAGGGGCAAAGCCTTAGGGACTTTTGTTTTCTGAAGGATCATGACTCAATATTGTAATAGCTGTAAATATCTAATAATTGGAACTTTGAATGTACAAAGTATTAAAATTAGAAGTCATCAAAAAAGAAATGGAATGCATAAATGTCAATATCTTGAGCATTAGTGAGCTGAGATGGACTAGTATTACCCATTTTGAAAGAGACAGTCATGTAGTTTACGAAACTGGGAATAAGAAATTCAAAAGAAATGATGCTATATTGATGGTCAAAAATCGAATATCTGCAATACAACAATATCTATCAAGATATAAAATGATTCAGTCAATACAATGCTAATTCAACTTTAAGCATCAACTACTGAAGTTAATGATGAACAGATTGAGGAATTCTACCAATGTCTTCAGTCTGAAATTGAATGATCATTTGATAAATATGAATTGATAATTATTGTTGATTGAAATGCAAAATTTGAAAACAAGGATATAGTACAGTACAGTAGCTAGAAAATATGGCATTGGCGACTTAAACAAAGCTGGAGATCACAAATAGAATTTTCAAGACCAACACCATTATAAATACATTTTTTTCAGCCACACAAAGGGATACTATACTATGCATATGAACTTTTCCATATGGAAAGCAGAGAAATCAAATTGGCTACATTTGTGGGGAAAGATAACAAGGAAGCTGAATTTCAGCAACTACAATGAAGCAAGAGATTGTGTAATTGACCATGAATTGTTCATATGAGTTCAGAGTAAAGGTAAAGAAGATGAAATTAAGTCCAGGGGAGCCAAAATATGCCCTTGTGTATATTCCACCTGAATTATGAAAATGTTATAAGAACAGATTTAGCACAGAGATTATTAGTAACAGAAGACGTGATGAGCTGTGGCTTTACTAATGTAAAGTACATCACATATGAAGAAAGCGATGAGTCATTGAAAGACTTTTTCAAATATCAAACCCTATACAAGAAAATCCAATGGTTACAACTCAATCAACCTTATGCACCAATCTCTAAATTTAGTGATCAAACATACAATCAAGATGTATTTATAATTATTGTTTATTGATAAAAGAGAATAAAGATAAAAAGGGATGGCAGAGTAGACCTCTCGAACTTGATTTTAGACATAAGGCAATTAAAGCATATGGAAGACATAATAAAGTAATAAAGCTGAACAGCAAATTTCAAAGATAGCTTGAGAAGTCAAAATAAAGTACTATAAATGAAATACACAAAGACCTAGAGCTCAAAAATCAAAATGAAAACATACTCAGTATACTTAATCTGAAAAACTGGAAGAAAAATTTGTTGAATTGTAGTATTAAAGGATTCTATGCACAAAATATTGAATGAAGCAGGAAGCATCAAAAAATGCAAACAGAATACAAAGTCACGATATCCAAGAGAACAAGTTGACATTCAGCTATTTGAAGAAATTAACAAGAACCAATGGTACTGAAAGTGGAAGTTCAGGCTACATTTAAAACATTATCCATTAGCAAGGTTTGAGGAAATGATGGAGTGTCAATTGAAATGTTTCAACAGGTTGATTAAGCACTGGAAGAATTCACTCATCTCCTCTACTTGAAATTTGGAAGACAGTTACCTGGGCAACTGACTCAAAGAGATTCATATTTGTATTATTCCAAAGAAAGATGACTTAATTGGATGTGCAAATTACAGTAGAATGTCATTGAAAATATCTAATGCAAGTAAAATTTTGCCATAGATTATTTAACAACTATTGCAGCAATACATTGACAAGGAGCTACCAGAAATTTGGGTTCTACTCAGAAGAGGACAAAGGATATCCTTGCAAATTTCAAGTGGAGGTTGTCTAAAAGCAGAGACCTCCCAAAAGAAAATTACTTGTGATTTTTTTTACTATGATCTGCCTCTGTGGATCATAGTTAGCTTTGGACTGCCTTGAGAAGAACATGCAATCCAAAGCAATTAATTTTCTCATGTGGAACAGGTGCATGGATCCAGAGGCAGTTGTTCTAATGAGACAAAGGAATACTACGTACTTCAAAATCAAGAAGCTGTGTGTTGGTGTTGTACCCTCTCACCAAATTTCATTCAATCTGTGCTCCAAGAAAATAATCAGAAAGTTGGACAATAAGAAAAAGATCAAGCCATTAGGATTGAAGAAAGCTTATGCAGACATTCAAAATTATCTTCCTAAAATGAGGAGGACTTGAAGAACTTGCTGACAAAAATCAAGGATCGAAGCTTTCAGTATGGATTATGACTTGGTGTAAAGAAACCAAAATCCTTACAACTGCACCAATAAGTAAAATCAATATAAATAAAGAAAAGATGGAAATTTTCAAGAATTTTATCTTGCTTGAATCCACAATCAATACTCATGGAAGCAACAGTGAAGACATCAAAGAATACATTGCATCTTGGAAGTACGCAGCACAAGACCTTCAATTTTTGAAAAGCAGGGAGGTTACTTTAAGGACTAAGGTGTGCCTGACCCAAGTCAATTGTCTTGCATGCATGTGAAATGTGAACAATAAATGAGAAAGACCAAGGAGGAATTGATGCATTTGAATTATGGTGCTAATGAAGAATATTGAACATACCATGGACTGCCAACAGAACAAACAAATCTGTTTGAAAGAAATACAGCCAAAATGTTCTTTACTGGCAAGGATGTCAAGACTTTTTCTTACATACTTTGGACTTGTTGTCAGGACAGGATAGCCCCTGGAGAAAGACATCATGCTTGAAAAAGCAGAGAGGAGGAAGGAGGAAGACCTTTTACAAGATGTACTGACCCTATGGCTGCATAAATCATATCAAACTTAAGAACAATTTTGAGGATGGCAATGCTTCATTTTGCTGTGATTAGAATCACTATGAGTTGTAACCAACTGGGCAACACCTAACAAGAACAATAAGACAAAACCCATTTCCTTTCTATCAATTCCAACTCACAATGATTGTATAACACAGATTAGACCTGCCCTATGGGATTTCTGAGGTTATAAATCTGTACAAAAGCAGAATGTTAAATCTTTCTCCTACAGAATGGCTGATGAGCCAAAATGATAGCAGTTGCTAATGCTTTATTATTTGAGCTAGTAGGGTTCTTTAATCAAAGCAATTTAGTTAAGTTGAAAAATCAATAAATACAGATTTGTGTTGTTCTTCATTAGAATGAAAAGTACCCACTCTGATATTTAAAATAGTTAAAATATTTTAAAAGAGTGTGTTTTATCTGCAGACAGGAAATATAAAAAGGTTTGGCCACCGTCTTTCAATAAAGCCTGCCCTAAGGAAGATAGGCAAGATTTGTTTTATGTATTTCCCAGGAAGGAAAAAAAGACCATGGGTGACCCTAAAGGAATCTCATTCCAGTTCAATACATAGGATAACTTAGCTCCCAGAGCTTCACAAGAAGAGTATGTGGTCCCAAGATTTATTGTTGACAAAAATTAAGGACCCCCTTTTCAAACCTTTTGTAGCAAGCAGTGAAATTAGAGAGCTGATTGAATGGCTCCTAGCATCCCTTTTAACACTGCAATTTTGTAAACCCGTGTCACTTCTGAAATTCTACTCTAAATTAATGGCATAGAAACTCAACTCACTCTTCTCTCAGGGCAAATCTAGGAGAATACAGGTTCTTCTCAGCATTTTCGCAAAGGGTTAGGCAGTTAACAATGTTTAAGTCTCTCACACCCAAATTTATCAAGAAAAATATTTTTTCCTGGTCCATACAATTTTGTATGAATGTTTCAGGGGAATAAAGAGAGAATCAGGGATTATTGCCCACTTTGGGGTCTTTGGTATCATGTGATATAATTATCATTTTGTTCATTATGAAATCCTTGAAGGTAGAAATAGTATAGATTTCCCTTCTTTCCCTTTATGACCCTGACTCCTAAATAAAGTATCTATAACTCCAATAGTGATTATAAGTACATCTTTCTTAAAATGTTGACTGAAACAATTCTCTTTTCTAGAATCATTTTATTGGGGGCTCATAAAACTCTTATCACAATGCATACATTCATCCATTGTATGTCAAGCACATTTGTACATTTGTTTCCCTCATCATCCTCAAAACAGTTGCTTTCTACTTAAGTCCCTGGTATCAGCTCTTCATTTTATCACCTACTTCTCTGCTACCTCCCCCATGAAACTTTGATCATTTATAAATTATTATTATTTTGTCATATCATTATTAAAGCATTAAGTCTTTTTTACTTTTTACTATAATACTTAATCATCTCAATCTGATTTTAATATATTTTTTAAAAAAATCATCTTATTGGGGGCTCATATAACTCTTATCATGATCTATATCTATATCTATATATACATCTGTTGTATGCAGATCCCATTTGTACATTTGTTGCCATCATCATTCTTCCTCCTTCTTAGGCCCTTGGTATCAGCTCTTCATATTTTTCCTCCCTCCACACTGCCCTTCCCTCATAAACACTTAATAATTTACAAATTATCATTATTTTGTCATATCATACAATGTCTGAGTGTTCCTTCACCCACTTACTTGTTGTTCATACCCCAGAGAGGAGGTTATATGTAAATCCCTGCATCCGATGTGTATGGCAATCTGATGTGTATGGCAGTCGGATAAGTCTTTGTTGATCTTGTATCCTGCTATGCTGCCATAGTCCTCTATTGTTTCCAGTACTCCCCCTGTGGAGCTTTTGAGATTTTCCATATATAAAATTGTATCATCTGCAAATAATGATAGTTTTACCTCTTCCTTCCCCAGGTGAACACCTTTGATGTCTTTTCTTTGCCTTATGCTGCTAGCTGAAACCTAGTATGATATTAAATAAGCGTGGGGACAAGGGACATCCTTATCTGGTTGCCTTTTTCTGTGTGATTGTGTTCATCTTTTCTCCATTGATTACCATGTTGGCTGGTGGTTTTTCATATCTAGCTTGTATTTTCTTGAGGAATTTCCCTTCCATTCCTATCTTCTTGATTGTCTTAAATAGGAATAGGTGTTGGAGGCTGTCAAATATTTTTTCTGCATCTATTGATATTATCATGTGTTTCTTAGAGATTTTTGTGTCAATGTGACTGTGTTAGTCCGGAAAGACTAGAGGAACAAATTTCAGAGACACGCATATAGGTATAAGGAAAAATAATGTGATGCTAAGAAATGTGATGCTAAGAAGGCATCCCAATCCAGTCCAGTGCAAAGTCATAAGTCCAATAATAACCCATATGCCCGAAATCAGTCTATAAAGTCTGCTTCTGACTCAGGAAGTCACAGGTCAGTGGGTGCAGAATTCTGGTGCTGGCAGGGCTCTCCCCATGGCTCCTCGCTTCCAGGGCTCAGGTCCATCAACAGCATGCTTCAGCTTCCAGCTTCAGAGGTCTGTCTTCATCAGGGCAAAGCCATGTGGTCTCTCCACTGGCTACTCCAGCCTCCCAGCCGCCACCATTCTGTGTTGCCTGTGGTTAATCATCTCTCTAACTAACTCCCAACAACTGGGGAAGATAGCTTCTCATCTTCATGAGGGAAATATAGTGAGATTTCCCAGGTGTCTTAGGTGAAAGCCACGCCCACACAGAGGCTTCATCGGCTACTCAAATGGCTATCTCCGGATTTCAATCATAAAATTAACATAAGTACATGACTGCCACAGTGGCAAATGATGGTCTTTCATATATTGAACCATCCCTGTATCCCAGGTATGAACCCCATTTTATCATGGTGAGTTTTTTGTTTTATGTGCTTTTGTATTCTATTGGCTAGTAGGTTAGTAAGGATTTTTGTATCAATGTTCATTAGGGAAATTGGTCTACTTCTCAATTCTTGTGGGATCCTTGTGCAGTTTTGGTATTAGTGTTATACTAGCTTCAAAGAAGGAGGTCAGGAGTTTGCCATCTTTTTCTGTTTTGGAAGTTTGTGTAAGATTGGTGTCAGTTCTTCTCTGAATGCCTGGTAGAATTCTCCTGTAAATCCATCTGGTCCAGGTGATTTTTTTGTAGGAAATCCTTTGATAACTGTCTATTTCTTCAAGTTGCTATGGGTCTGTTGAGATTCTTGAAGTCCATCAGAGATAGTCTAGGGAGGGACTGTTTTTCCAAGAATTTGTCAATGTCTTCCAAGTTTTGCATTCATTGGAGCACAGTGCTTTGTAGTACTGTGTAATTATTCTTTTGATTTCATTAAGGTCGGTTGTAATGTTCCCTCTTTTGTCCCTCATTCTTGTTATTGAAATTTGTTCCCTCCATTTTTTGATTAAGGCTGCCAGCAGATTGTTGATTTTGTTAACCCTTTAAAAGAACCAACTTTAGTAGCATTAAATTATCCCATTGTTTTCTTATTTTCCCTCTCCTGAATCTCAGCCCTGATTTTTATTATTTCTTTTCTTTTGCCATTGATAGGATTGTTCTGCTGACTCTGCTCTATTTGTAAATTTTGTGGTAGCATATCAGTTATGAGCTGCTCCTCCTCTTTTAGGTGTGCATGTATCATTATGAAACTTTCTCTGATAACCACCTTTGGTATGTTGTGTTTTCATTCTCATTGATTTCTAGAAATTTCCTAATTTCATCTGTTATCTGAGCCAGTACACACTCCTTTGCAATAGCTATTCATCCTCCAATTTTATGCTTTTGTTCTCTTCATCTTCATTTTGTTGATGACATCTATGTGCTGAAATTAATGTAGATTTGTCTTATGCGCCAGCATGTGGTCTATCTTCAAATATGTGCCATGTGGGTTTGAAAAGAATGTGAATTCTTTTGTATCTGGATGAAAAGTGCTGTAGATATCTATCCAGTCAAATTGTCTAATAGTAGTGTTTAGATCTCTAGACTCCTTATAGAAGTTCTTTCCCTGTGATCTGTCTTTCTCAGAGAATGATGTGTTGAAGTCACCCACTATAATTTTTGAGGCTGCAACTTCATTTTTCATCTTCCTGAGTGTTTGGTTTATGTATTCAGCAGGGCTCTCTTTTGGGGAATATATGTGTAAAATGTTTATCAGTTCATTGTCTGCCATTCCCTTGAGCATTATATAGTATCCCTCCTTATCTCTTTTATGGTTTGCACTTTGAGGTCAATTTTATCCAATATTAGGATTGTTACACCTGCTTCTTTTGAATTGTCGTTTGCTTGGTATGCCTTTCTCCAGCTTTTGATTCTCAGCCTACTATTTGTCTGTAGTCTTGAAATGTGTTTCCTCTAGGCAACAGATTGATGTGTTGTGTTTTCTAAGTCAGTCTGTTAGGCTCAGTCTGTTGATGCCTGAGTTTGGTCCATTGATTTTTAGGGTTATTATATCCATCTGTGGAATATGCAATGTCATCATATACCTTTTGAGTTGGGTGCTTCTCTATCTCCCTTTCTTTTCAGTGGGTTGAGCATTTGTGTGTGAGAAGGTTGATCATTCTTATCTTCTCTCTACCCTTAAACCATTCCTATTTTCTGGGCTGTTTTCTCTTTGCTGCCCTCTGGGTGAGGTTTTTCTATGTGACAGTCTATTATATATGTTTGATGAGTGTTGTTTCTTTTTCCCATACTGCATCAGCCAGGATCTTTTGTAGGGATGGGTTTCTTGTAACATATCCTTTGAGCTTTTCCTTGTCTGGAAGAACTCTTACTTCTCCATCTGTCTTGATAAATAATTTGGTTGGATAGATTATTTTTGGGTTTTCATTATTTTCCTTCAATTATTAGATTATATATTAACCTATTTTCTTCTCTTCTTCATAATGTCTGCTGATAGGTCTGTGCATATTTTTATTTGGGAAACTTTATATTTGATTGCTTGTTTTTCCCTGGCTGCTCTCAAGATATTCTCCTTTTCCTCAAAGTTGGATAGTTTAACTATTATGTAACTTCGTGATTTTCCTTGGGATTCAGTCTAACTGGTGTTCTTTCAGCTTCCTGAATGGTTGCCCGGTTTTATTCATTAAGCTGGGTAAGTTTTCCTCCATGAATTCTCTGTTGTTACAGATGACTTCTTTGCTGTGTCTTCCTCCAGTAGACCAATAATTCAGATGTTCTACCTCTTCATGGCATCAGACATAGCTCTTAAATTTTATTTGGTTTCTCTGATGATCTTATTAGATTTTTGTTTGCATTTGTTAAAGTTCACTTTGATATCCTGCAGCCATGGTTCAGTTTTCAGCTTCCTCCAGTCGATTTGTGAAGTCCGTGAGTCTGTTGTTGGTTTTTGTTATCTTGTCCCTAAACTCTGGTATTTCCCTTTTGTGTATGGACTTTATCTTACCTATCAATTCATCCTATTTCTGTATTGTTTCCCTAATATCTTATATGACTCCGTTCAGCATTGTGGAAATTTCTTTCTGTGGCATATCAATGTCTGTTACTTCTATGCACATCATTAAGTTCAGGATATCTTCTGCCATTGCCCTTTGTTTCTCCTGTTTTTTTATTGAGGTTTTGGGGGCTTATTGCTTTTTGTCTTGCATTGTTTTCAAGGAAACAGGTGCCATTTTCCAGGGACTCAAAGAGCACTAGCTGTCTCTGGGAGACTTGTAGGACTGTCTTCAAACTTCCTGTGACTAATTTCACTATGGAATTGGCCTTTATCCTTTGTGGCTTCATTTTTTATCTCGTGAACCAGTATTCCATTATTTGGAGAGTAAGTGGTCCTCTCAGGGACCACTAGTTGGATTCTTGTGAACCCACAAGGATGGCGCTGCATTGCATGATCTCACCAGGAGCCGTGATGGTGCAGCCCACAGCAGCCGGGAGCACTACAGGGGGTGTACAGGGCTGACTGCTGTGAGGGGAATGCCACAAAAGGCAAGTATCCTACTCGTTCCTGTGTAGAGCACCATGAACTCTAGCGGAACTGCCTGATCAGGTGGATCGCCATGGAGGCTGGGTAGAGGTTCTTGCAGCAGGGCAGAACTCTGCTTAATGCCTGCCAAACTGTCCTGGGCTGCAGGAGACACCAAGTCAGGTGGGAGGAAGTTCCTTCTGTCAGGTGGAACCACAGAGGATATATAAGGGCTCTCCTACCCACGCAGGCTGTAAGAAATTGGGCGAAATATCCCCAGGTGAAGAGGTTCTCCAGCTTCGGGCTACATTGCACTGTTTGGGGTTCTCCTAGCTGGGTGTAACAGGCACAATTGCCCTAGGCTAAGGGGGGGGGGTGGCGTCTAGAGGTCCACAATGGCTTGTGAGCCAAATTGGAAAAGACCACAAGGAAAAAATACCAAGAAACTACCCTGCTGAAACTATGGGTGGACAGAGCAAAGTGAGGGAACCCAGAGTAACTATATAGCTGAGCCCCTATACCTGAGTGTGGGACTGCAAGGGTTTAATCCCTGCCCCATGCTGGCAGCAAGCTGTGGCTCTGTTGAGATAAAACTCCTTTTCCAGCTCCAATTTTCCTAGATGCAATTCCAGTGGAGACAGTGGCAGACAATGTTGGGACAAGGGTCAAACCCTAGCCATGCTTCACTGTGGTAAGATAAATGCCCCAATCTCCTCAAAACCTTATAGAACTGTGCCTACTTAGCTCTATGATGCTCCTCCTGTGACCGGGCAATGTTGAATTTCTCTGTCAGTAACTCTCCTGGGCTGTTCTCTGCTAAGTTCCTATGGTAGGTGTTATTCAGTAGCCATCCTCCTGGAAACACTGAAACAATTCTTACTACAAGCTTGCAACTAGTGGGTTTTGAGTTTTATTAATGACTATAAAGGCTCAGAAAAATTAGATAAATTTATCATGCTTATAATGTTCATATATGACAAAACTTATATTTGAGGCTAGTGATGTTTAACCCCCATGTTATACGAGTTTTTACTACATTGTGATAAAATCTCTGTAATGAAAACCTGATTTTATTGGCCCTAAAAAGATCTCATTTGCATTTCAAAGAACACTTTCATGTCCTAGTGCCTTGTGATAGTCCAGTTTTATGTCAATTTGGATGGGGCAGATTCTCCCATGATAGCATATAATATAATGTGGGCAGCTCCATGTTGGGATCTTCTGTGAAACAGCCAAGCAGCTGTTGAAAGAATAGAGTAGACTACCACTATAATCCAGTCACAGCATTGGAACAATGAAGGGAGACTTCATTCAGTTCGACACTGTGGATTTTGTATTTGGTTCATCAACTTCCTGTTATATTCCAGGAGCCATCAGTGGACTGCCAATCTCAGATTCATTTAGCTCTGCATCCACCAGTCTGTGGTCTTCCGGTTTTGTTATACTGGTTTCTGTTAGTCAGCCTCAGCAGCTACAGGAGAGCTGCAGATTACTGTGTATACTCATGTATAGCTGAGTTTGTCAGCACTTTTTTATGCTGAAACCGCTCCCCTTGGCTTTTACTCAATTGAGGGTCCCACTTACTTATTCTCTGGTGCAGTGCAGGTGTTCTCCAGTCTCTCCCACTCATCTGAGGGCAACTGCAACCTCTGCGGGTGGTCCAATGACTGCTGATATCACCACTCTTTTTTCCTGCATGCCTGCAGCCTCTGTGTTGTCCATACTGTACTCAGTAAGAGCCTGCCCATTCCTGTGTGCTGGTACCTGGGGCATACCATATCCTTGTCAGATGAATGTTGGATGTGGCCCCTTTTCTTCTCCAGGACTGTGACCAATGATGTAGCCTTTGCAGTTTTACCCACACTTGGTCACACCCCCTTGCTCCACTCAAGCATTGATGAATGCAAGTATCTATTTATCTCTGGTTGGATATACAGCACATTTACTGACAGTACTTAGTCTGCTATATTTATTTTATTAATAATCCCTACCTGGATCCAGTGTTGATTATGATTGCATAGAGCATCCTGTGTTAGAGCTCACAATATACACCCTGCATTGTGTATGCACTATGTTACTGCATGTGTTGTGTTAGCACTTTCCAAACATATGTGATAACACTGCATACGTAATTTTTTGTGGTAAAATTCAGTGCCTCCCCTTATATTAGCATCACCTAATACTTGAGTATATATGGTATATCTGACCCACAGACCTGAACCACATTGGATTTATCTACTTCCACAATAAAATTCTGTTTATAAACATACAAGTGTTGCTGATTTTGCTTCTATAAAGGACCCAAACTAACATACACCCCATACAGTTACTGCATTTCAATTGACTTGAAATACACTCTCTCTGACTAGCAATTTCACTCTCTGTGACTATGAATTTTAAGATTACTATATAAGGAATAGACACAAGTCAATTTCATGCCAATTAAATTAACATTTAGGTACAATAACATTGATAATTTACTATGTACCAATTTCCTAACCTCAAAACAAGCACACACAAAATAAAGAAGGAAAGAGAAAGAAAGAGAGGAAGATAAGTTTATTAACTCAGTTTCTCTAGATTGACCATGTGAACATGGCCTTATCTGAGTCTTCTGACTAAGGGTCTCTCATGAGACTGTAATATCTCATGAATGTCAATTCTGAATCTAAAGTCATCTTAAGGCATGACATGGGATGGACTCTCTTCCATGACTACTCCTGTCACTGTTGACACACCACAAGTTCTGACTTAATGTTGGCTTGAATCATCAATTTATTATTTTTGTCTATGTGATCCTCTTCAATGACTACTTACAATATGGCCACCAACTATCCCCAAAATGAGGACTTTGATAGAGAAATAGCAAGTTAGTGAGAAAGACTAAAAAGTTATCATATAACATCATTTCGGAATTGGCATGCCAGTATTTTTTGTGATATCTATTCATTAGAAAAAAGACACTTGCTCAGGCCCATATTCATGGTGAGGAGACAACACAAAGGAATGACAGAGTCTTTGTGGTCAGAATCACGGGAAGCTAGTACCTACCCAAGGCATCTACGGTATGTCAGGCCCTGGTTCATAGTTGGGATGCTAGCTACAAAGCAGTTGCTAGGTTGTATCAGCAGTTTGAAACTACTAGCTGCTCTTTATGAGAAAGAAGAGACTTTTTAGTACTATAAAGAGTTACAGGGAAAAAAAAGTTACAGTCCCAGAAACCTACAGAGAGTATTCTACCCTATCCAAAGTGGTTGCTATAAGTCAGAACTGGCTCAAGGAAGCGAGTCAGGGCAGTGAGAATTCTAAAGTTTGGTGTGAGTGATGGCTATATTTTGCCAACTTGCATCTGTGTGACAGTAGGGGTAAATCCATCTGTTTGCTCTATCAATCAGGTCAAAGCCTGATGATGCCTCCTTAGAGGTGTGGCTCTTTTATAAGAGTGACACTGGAAACATCTCTCTCGTGTACTCTTTGTCTTCCAGCTTGATTGGGTCCTGCATCTCATGTCTGGGCTAACATGTGACCTGCTGAACTTGAGAGGTTTTGTTCCCCTGGACTATTCCTACAAACCATGGACTCATGGGACTCTGTGTTCACTGGTCTCTGGTCTCCCAGATACTTGATCCATCAATAGCTGTAGAGTCTGAAAAGGTCTATCTACCAGCTGACCCATAAACTTGAATTGTAAGGGACTGGACCACTTTTTCCTGTAAAATTCTTAATTGATATAAAATTCTTTCATTCACACACATGAGTGTCACTGGCTTTGCTTCTCTATAAAACTCATCCTAATACAGTGTCATGATGGTAAACCTATATTTATGGATTCAATATAGGTTTATAATCCATAAACCTATATTTATGGATTATAATTGATCAGAAGAAACATAAATGAATATTTTATATACCATGATAAGCACAATATTACAAATATTTAAGTTGTAGTAAGGTATCTCAGGAAAAGAATCATGCAAATCTGTTGCCAAGGAATGAAGAGAGAAACCAAGAAGGTTCTGGGGAGAAATAAAATGTGAGCATAAGCAACTTCTCAGTAGACTTAGAAGAAGGTCTCTAAGATGAAATTATATATAGAATTGGCTCAGCTGATAGTCCCACTGTTTATCGTCCCCCTCTCTCTGCTAAATGTCTACAATTGCTCATGAAACTGCCTCAGAGAAATGGTTAAGAATGAGCAGTACTGAACACTGTGGCTCTACTCTGGCAGCAATATTATGATGAAAGTAAATATGAGTATGTTTTCAACATTATGTCCCATTATACTGCAGTATCCCCTTGCCAAAATAGCCTTATCACCTCACATGTCAGAAAATGAAGGACATTATGTTACTCATATTCCTAAGAGCATTTGAGCGGAAGGGCTGTTTATTGAAAATATTGACGCAATGCAGAAAATGAAAAATCAAACTCCTAAAGTGATCATCCCCTTGGGGCTCCCTGGGTTGTCACTGAGGGAATTTAAAGAGTCTTCCGTTTGATGGTGGGCTGGTTGACAGGTGAAAGATGTCAGCAACATGGAGTCGGATCAGCAAGTGATGAATGAAGAATGACAATTTGACTAGCATACTTTGATTAAGAGCAAAAAATCGTGGACACATCTATCAGCGTGCTAACGGGACTGGCAGGTATCTTTTTGTCTGAGATATGGATGTGTGAGGACAGAAATCAAAAGAAAAGGGCATCTCAGATACTGAACCTGCAGTGGGAAGGTTTTAGAAATCATGGCCAAAAAGAAGCTGGATTTGGACTTTGAGTGCTGATTCATGTGCCACGTGCCAGAGGAACCCACTCTCTCTCAGCTCCTTTTTTCCTTGAATATCCCACCCTCCATCCACCACTGAATATCTTAGATAGTATAAGCACAGTAATAGAAATATTTACACTGTATCAAAGTATCTCAGGAAAAGGGTAATTCAAATGTGTTGTCAAGGAACAAAGAGAGAGAAACCAAGAAGGCTCTGGGAAGAAATAAAATATGAGCAGATATTTGAAAAATAGAAAAGTGCTCAGTAGACTTAGAAGAAAGTCTCTAAGATTAAATAAACAGTCTCTTTTTTTGATCAAGCTCAGTGGGGTAGTGGTTACACATAGGGCTTTAACCCTTATGGTTGGCAGTTCAAAATCACCAGCTGCTCTGTAGGAGAAAAACAGGGCTTTCTACTCCTGTAAAATGTTATGGTCTTAGAAACCCACACCGGAGCAATATGACGCAGTATTGAGTCGATGGCAGTGTGGATCAGGCCATAGAATTTCAGAGGACAATACCTTCTGTCTCTCAGGAGGTCATCAAGCTCTACTTCCATCTTCTCTCCCGTCTGCTTATCTTCTCTGTTTCTCTGTCCACATGGCAGAAGACTACTCCACTGCTCCTGAAACCGTCATGCTCTCCACAAAGTCCAACTGAGAAAGCAATAACTCAGGCGCAGTTTGGGTCAGGTCCAATCAATGGTGGTGGGGTCATGAATCACTAGAATAAAAATTATGTTAATTACATTGCTGAATAACACTCAAAAATGAGTTCACTCAGGTGTTTCCTCATAGATACTCTAAGGTTGTACTCATAAGGATAGTGATAATAAGATTTAATAATGATGAAATCCTTTTAACATTGTCCTTCACTCCCCTCAGAACTGAACTGGGATGGAGTCATCAGCAAGCAACTCTGAAATTCTGATCAATGTTAGGAATTACTTATTTTCTCTTTTTCAAAACCCCTCTGCTTTAAGTTAGGGCAGCTAAATTATGGGATTGGTTATTGTTAATTTGAGGTTTAGAGCAATGAGTACTTAGCACTTCCTTCTCTATGCTTTTTTCTATGTATCCCAAAGTTTCTTAAATGTGCAAATATAGCGTTTATAAAAAAAAAACTTTACAAGGGTATTTCTTTAGATGTAAACTTCCTCTAGTTATAGTTCTGAGCGCTTTCATGAATTTACAATTCAGAGGCATGTATGTAGCACTGCCACCTCCTGAGAGAATTGTATGATAGTTATAATTGAGGGTTAGACCATCCACACGACCACCTAAGAAGTGAATAAATGTGCATCAATGCAATCAAGTTCTATTTTGGTTTCAGCATTGCACTGATGCAATTCATTTTGTCTTGCTCAAAAACATCTTATTTTTACCAATAAAATGACCAGTGTTTACATTCATTTAAAAATAGCTTCTTCATTACAAAATAACTTTTTAAAAAGTCCCTGAGAATTTTAAGAAATGTAGAAGGTTATTTACAGAAATGGTTAATTATACATATTGCAGAGCTATTTGATCACAATTATTATTTTGTTTTAGGAATCATATGCAAAATTCTTGAATGAGCATAATGACAAATAACGAAAACACAGGGAAGAAATCAACACAAGTAGAAGAAGAACATGATCTTAAAAAACAGCAACAAAAGCAGATTGTGTAAAAGGATGAGGTGACACAATGTTCTGGGGATTTGGTTTGAGCAAATCTGCTCCAGTCACAGCCATTGGCAGGAGGTTCCTGAAAGGGTGAATGTACCTTGATTATGGGATATACTTGTGTTATTTGTAACCTCTGTTTCATTGGCTCCTGCCCCCACCTCGTTTTTTTTTTCTTTCATTTTATGAACTCTGCTGCCTGTAAATTTCCCCTGAGTATTTATTTTCTTCAGTGTCTCTAGGGCATCTCATGTGCCTACTTAGGAAGCACATTATGCTGGTCTCTTTTTCCCTTCTGCTTCCTTCTGACTTCTGTGCTGGGTCCCCTGTGTTCATGAAGTGCCCTTCAACTTGCGGTGCTAACTCCCCTTCTTGCTGAGTTCTGCCATCTTTACTAGCCACCCCTGCTGCTTCACCTGTATTCTGGCATAGCTGGCAGGCACTGCCAACTCTGCTGGCACCGGCCCCCACTGAGTGCTGCTGTCCATGCCAGGCAACCCCCTCTGGCTGGTTGGGTTCCCCACTGACATAGAAGAGCCCTCAAACTGGAAAAGCCAGGTGATGGTTGGTGATAAAGTGAGGGAGGCATTCATCCCCGCTTTCTTACCTAGATTTTAGTAAAGTGGCTTTTTATTTTCCTTATCTTTTCTTTTCTCGCCACAGGAACCACTGTATTTTGGTTGAGAATGTCCTGAACCTGAGATAATTTTGAGCAACAATATTCACTTGTCTACTAGAATGCCCCCTTAGCAACCCTCCTCCCTCCTTGAACGTAGATTTCTCTTTAATGCAAATAGAATGAGACAGGGCTGCTGAGCTTGCTTGCTTGCTAAACATGCCCTAAATCCACTGCCATCAAGTTAATTCCAAGTTAAATCAAAATGACCCTATAGGACAGAGTAAAGCTGTTCAACAGAATTCTCCAAAGTAGCCCTAGTGACACAGTGGGTTAAGCAATGAGTTGCTAACTGAACGGTCAGCAGTTCAACCCTATTAACTCTTATATGGGAGAAAAATGAGGTGATCAGCTTCCTGGAAACCTTATGGATCAAGTTTATTCTGTCCTATTTTAGAGGTCAAGTTCTGAGCATTAGATTTGCAGAAGTCTATGGTTTGCAGTAAAAATCCCAGACCCAGTTTCAGTTACCACATAGAATCAACCTCCATTGAATTACTTTTAACCTGTGGCTAGCAAAAATTATGTCAGATAGTTTATAGCTTCAATTGGTTTGGATGGGGGTAAACCTTGCCTGAATGTTTTCTGAGGGAAAGTGACCATGAATTCTTTGAATAAAATGATGGCCTCCTCCCGATAGTCTCCTTTATCGAAATGATTTGTCTTTGACAAAGGAGTCTAAGACATAATAATTGACAACAGTGAGCTCAAGCACAACAATTGTGAGTTTGGCACGGGGTAGGGCAATGTTTGTTCTACTGTCCATAGGGTCTCTACGAGTCAGAACTGTCTGAACTGATTCCAACAGTAACACGATTGAATGAAGGAGTCTCTGTTTTGTAATACATTGGAATTTGGGATATTCCCCCACGTACAGGGTTGTCTGCAGAGCTATCATTCATACAGCACACATACAGGGTCATTGTGAATTGGAATCGACTTGATGGGAAGTAGACGGGGTTTTTAAGGCTATAATCTTCATAGAAATAGGCTGGGGGACTAGAACATCTTGAAGATGTCTACATATTTTCCCAAGGGACAGCTGATGGGCTCAAATAGGTGACTTTTCAGAGAGCAGCCATGAGCTTAGTTACTAAGCCTCCAGTGCTTCTTACTAAATCACAGTGACGGTGTCGCTGAGCTGCACATGGGCATCAATGGCCGGGTCTCTGTAGACTCTGGTAGAATGCCTGACACTGAATCTAAAGTGTAGATGTTTTTCCCTAAGGAAAATTTGTAAGCCAGGCAATGCATTCAAGTTCAAAATTGTTTCCTAGCATTTGCTGTGTACTGGATATAGTTCTTAAGTGCTCTCCTTTTTCCCCCCTTCTTTTATAATTGTTTCCTTAACTCTATTCTCATGATAACACCACTTTTCTCTTTGGAAAAACACAGTTATTAATTAGTTTTGTTAAAAGCTACAAATAAGTGCATTCCATATACAATTACCAATAATTTTTTAAACTGTAAACATACAGCTATTTAATTTATATTTTGTGTACATAAAGAGTCTAAGACTCTTGATAAAGTCAGTGTGTTGTCAACATCAGCAATAGTCACAAAATGAGTTTTAGAGTGATTAATAATGAAGCAAGAAAATCTTCTGCAGCTTGTGGACATTTATGGCTCCTGACTCTGGACCCTTCATTCGGCTTACCTCTTCCTGTCCTTCCAATTGTGGACTCAGCCCTTCTCATCAGCATGTGAGGTATTTTCCCAGGGCTTTGTGAGTTTCTGTGGAAAATTGAAGTGAATCACAAAACCCAGGGAAAGGGGGAATATACTCAAGGGTGAAGTGCGGGCAAAGTGGAGCAGACTAGCATCTTAAAAGAGTTGGATATTTGGGACATATTAATTCTCCAACTCATTGGGATTACTCTGGTATTAGCTCTTACAAAAGAAATCTTACTGGAGTCTCCAATGAACTCCCTCCTACAACTACTCCAGATGTGGGAATAGTTTTGTCCTCAGTGCACTGGAAAATGGATGACTGTAGATATAGTTAGCTTAAAATTTGACATTTTACCATTTGTTTTTCATTTATATACAAGAATTAAAAAGTATCTAAAATTGATTGTAGTGGTCATTGCACAATTCTTTAAATATATTTGAATGCTTGAATTGTATTCTACACAAAATGTCAATAAACCACTTTTAAAAAAATACCAAAGTTTACATCAGAAGCACTTCTCTCCTGAAAATGACATCCTTGCTCTTCAACACTTCTCTATCAATTTTTCACACTGTGGTGGCTTGCACTTTGCTCACCTGTATTTCAAATACCAGCATGGTCAGCCATAGTTCATAAGTTTCAGCAGAGAATTCAGACTAATAGGCTATGAGGAAGGAATAGGCTGCATACTTTTTGAGAATTCATAGCTGAAAGCCATGTTAAATTGCAGCAGAACATTGTCAGATATATTGCCAGAAGATGAGCCGCTAAATGAGAGGGACTCAAAATTGGACTGGAAATGAGCTCCCTTCTCCATGTGGAATCGATATTAATGACACAGGTAGAATAAAGCATTTGGGAACTTCTTTTGCTGATGGGGAACGACTCAAAATGAGAAGAAACAGCTGCAATCAAGCATTAATAGTTGGAACATGGAAAGTACAAAGTATGACTCCAGAAAAAAATTGGAAGTATTTGCAAATTAAATGAAGCACATAAAGATTGATATCCTAGGCATTAGTGAACTGAAGTGGACTCGCATTGGCCATTCAATCTTACCATCATATGGTTTACTATATTAGGAAGGACAAACACCCCTCCCCCCTGTAGGTTTTTCAAATCCTGTTTCCCATTTCAATGAGTTTACCATTTGGAAGTAGACCATCATTTTTATGTTAATGATATCAGTGTAGGGTGTGCTTCAAATCAACCTTGTTTGAGATATAAAAGAGGTTAATTAAGTGAGAAGAAGAGAGATGCCAAGAGACCTGAAGATTGCCTAGGAACAGAAGCAGCTTAGCAGGCAAAAAAAAAACTACCTTCAAATTCCAACAGAAAGAAAACCAGCTAGAATTTGGACCTCTGACCTCCTAAATTGTGAGGAAGTAGTCTATTTGTTGAAGTCAGTCATTCATTAGGCCATCGGTATCTGACATTGTACTGAAGCTATAAAGCTTATACCTATAAAGCTATAAAGTTTTCTGCAGCTAATTCTTCTGAGGGAAGAGTTGATTTCTTGTTCATCATCTTTTCTTAGTTTGAACACTCCATTGAAAGCTGTTCACTTTGAATGACCTTGCTGGAGTTGCAAATATCAGTGACATAGCTTACAGCATCAAAGCAACACACAAGCCACCATAGTATGACAAACTGGCAGATATTCGGTGGTGATATATGACAGGTAAGTCAAGTTTTGCCGAAGATCATCCAACAATGGTTGGAGGAGTACTAGCAGAAGATAAGGCCAGATTCAGAAGGGGACTTAGAACAAGGGGTATCATTGCTGATGTTGGATAGATATAGATTCAAATAGAGAATAATAGAACAGAAAGATGCTTGATTGTGTTTCATTGATTATGCAAAGGCATTTAGCTGTGTGGATAAAAAAAACAAGAAAAAACCTATAGAAAACCTTGGGAAGAATGGGAATTCCAGAATACTTCATGTTGTTTCACTGGAAATTATACATGGATCAAGAGCAGTTGTGCAAAAAACCCCATAATGAAATATTGCATGGTTTACAATCAGGACAAGTGTGCATCAGGCTAGTATCATTTTACCCTATTTATCAATTTGTATCATGGGCAAATAATCAGAGAACCTGCAATATATTAGGGTGTGATAGCAAGGTGGCAGGAAGGCCTATTAACATTCTGGGATGTGCAGAGACACAACATTGCTTGCTGCATGTCAGGAAGACTTGAAGCACTTGCTGATGAAGTTCAGGAGTTGCAGCCTTCAATATGGATCACAATTCACTATAAAGAAAATAAAAATCCTCACAATTGCACCGGTAGATAACATCATGATAAAGGGAAGAAAATATCGAAAATTTCAAGGATTTTATTTTGCTTTGTTCCACAGTCAGTGTTCATGGAAGCAGCAATCTACTGCACAAGACCTCTGTCAAGTATTGAAAAGCCAGGATGTTACTTTGAGGAATACGCTATGCCTGACCCCAAGCCATAGCATTTTCAAGTGCCTGATGTGCATGTGAAAGTTGGACAGTGAATTAGGATGACCAAAAAAAAATTAATGCATTTGAATTAAAATAAAGGTGAAGAGTATTGAACATACCACGGACTGCCAAAAGAGCAAACAAATCTGTGTTGGAATAAGTACAGCCAGGATGGTGATACTTCATCCTACCTACTTTGGATATGCTATCAGGAGAGAGAAACCACTGGAGAAAAACCTCATGTTTGGTAAAATGGAGGGTAGCCCAAAGAGGACCCAGAGGTCCTTGACAAGATGGATTGACTAAGTGACTGCAACATGGACTCAAACAGAACAAGAGCATGTTGTGTATATTGTTGCTATGGCTTGAAACAGATGGGACGGCACCACGACAAAGACATCTATTGGTGGTATTTCTGTTATGCAACAGTAAATAACTTATACTGGCCCCTAAAAAATATCCTTTTGTTGTGCCTCTTAATTACTTATCTCTCCTTAACCCAAATCAAATTCTACTTTTCTCTGGGGTGCTGGTAGTTACCAAAATATAGTATAGTTTGCTTCTAGTTACCAAAGTAAACTTTTCATACAATTTTAGTAACACGTATTATGGGGTTCTGTCCCCTCTTTGCCTAAGTAGCCTTCATATTTTCCCATTGTTACTAGAATGAAATAGAAACTATATCGCAGACATGTACCTACATTGTAGCCATGCATAATCTGGTGCCTCAAGAGTCATTACTCTGATCCATTTTCTGCTCCCTCTTGTGTATTAGCTTTTGTTACTTGGGAAGTCTTTCTGTTCTTCAAATACAAGAAACTCTTTCCAATTCTACATATTTGCTTTTGATTTTCCTTCCTGGAATTTTCTATCTCCAACTTGTCACCTGCTTGTTGCATGAACTATTTTATGCCCTACTCCAAATGAGCCCTTGAGGGTCTATGACCACATTATCCTCAGTGTGTCCATTCTGTCTGCTATCTTCCCCTCTCCTTCTTAGTGTAGAGGGAACTTATTTTCTTTCTGAAAACTAACCCTGCCTCTCACCCCTCAATGATCAAAAGAAAAATGGAGCTCAGTAACTTCCATAAATTGGAAGTCACAGCTGAACTTCTTCTTCATTCTTCAGCTTGGTTGTCCTGTATATGTTGATTCCATTTTCTCCTATTGCAAAGGAGATCTCTCCCTGTGGTCAGGATCTGTTACCATTAAAACTTTAGGTTTACATGAGTCTAATCAATAATGTGCAAAGAGTTATGCACATTGAAATTTAATATAGGAAGAATCAGCCTCTAAAGGGAAAACTATGAAACTAAAGAATCGATGCTTAAAAAAAAAAAAGAATCGATGTTGGGCAGGTAGACTATGGATACCACAATGCCTGTTACTCTCTGTCATTGTTTTATTTAGTTTATGAAATGTTTTCTCTTTATTTATATATTTTCATTTCTATATTTTACTGGAATATAAATCCAATCCAAACAGGATACATGACTTCATTTTAGAAAGCTAGAATATGTTTGGCAATAAATACTGTTGGATTATGAAGAAAATGCAGTGCAATACTAGGTTTTCCACTTAAGTTCTTTAATCCCATATGGTGGCATGCAGTGTCATTATTGCAACATTTGGGTTTGTCATTGGTCTGTCAGTCAGTGCTGTTAATGGTTATTTTCATTATAATTTGGTTCTCTGTAGCCTTAGCACATAAAACAGAACTGCCCTCATAGGTTCCAAGCCTGTAAATGTTTATGGGAATAGAAAGCCTTCTCTTTTCCCAAATGCACTATATAGCTCCTAAATTAATTTACTGAGAGTCTCTGTTTTACCATCATCAACATACTAATATTTATTAACCTATATCAAAAGATGAATTGTATAAATTTCTGTTGCATCATAACAATATTCATTTGTCACCTGAGATTCAGTTAAAAGGGCCAGGGGCTTCTATCTCAATACTGGACTGAGCAAATCTGGCAGAAATTTTTGGCTGTTCACTGAATTTCACATATTCTTTTTACTAGTCATAAGACAAATCTATATTTTCATCCTCCTTAGTAATGACATAGCATGGGATACGAGTAAAAATGTATTCCAGTCTTAAGTCGACACCATAGAACATTCCTGTATATTATTCTCTATTCTCTTTGCTTCTTTCTCTAACATGGAGATGGACTCCTAGGCAATCTTAGAATCCACCAGTTGATGAAGGCAGAGCCGTACCATCCTGAAGTCTTTATGGTTGTCACCACTGCCCTATTTATCTTTCAAGTTTTTCTGTATTTTCTTCATGTGGATAAGGAATGAGCTATTGTATTTGGGCTATTATATCTCTGATGATCTATTTTTTTACAACAGTTAGCTTACTATAACTGCTATAGCAGAGAGATCAAGTATTTTTGTATTTAATATATCTATATTTTGCTATAGTCATTGCTACTTCATATATGTACCTTCCATTGACATCTAACCATTTTTTCAATTTTCTTCTATATTTCCTTTTAATGTAACTCTTCTTCTTAATAGGTTCTAGACATAAAAGCTCATCTTTTCTCTTTTTTAACCATGCGACACCAACACATTTACCACAATAAATATGGTATCTTATTTGGGCCTCAAAAGATTCAGTTAGACATACTAATACAACTTCATGTCACATGATGATAATTCCTATTCTTAAAGTTTTCTGAATAAAAGTTGTGATTTTGGACTACACAGTCCTCATAAGACACTTTATTAGTCTACCTAGAAAAACATGATTTTGTTGTTCCCTATCTTCCTTCCTTTCTTTTTTATTTTACTGGGTTTTGGGTATGAAAAATGACTTTAGACACTCCGAGTCTATAGGAAAATACTAGTTTGAAGTATATGACATTGCTATGGTTCTAGGGTTAAAAACTAAATATTATCAATTTCTTATTATTCACCTTTAAAAAGTTTATGTGCTACCATCAGCATTAGCCTTTTATCTTATTTCTACTTTGACCTCATTTTCTCAGTGAATTCTCACTTCTGGCTGTACCTATGAGACACTTTTAAAACTACTCTAGGTGAAGAGGTTATATGAAGAAGCTTCTGAAAATTTGCAAAAAAAATGGAGTTTAAAGATAATGGAATTCTTTCATGGACTTTGTAAAGCCTACTTGTAGTTGGTACAAAATCATAGAAAATTTTGTTAAGCAATAATATCAAAATGAAAGACATTCTTTCTCAATATATTCTTGGTCTATGTCTATATTCTTCTGAAAGAAGTGTTTCCATCTCTCTTCTTCCTTCCCTGAAGAAATCTGTGTGCTTGGATTTACACTAAATCAAGATTGCTATTTTAGCAATCTTGACAAACTCAAATTACCCTATTAACTCTTTTTTGAGTTTTGTAAATACAAAATTCTGACGGGCAAGATTAGGGGTCCAGGGTTCATGGTGAAGATTTCCCAGTGAGATCCTCTTAGGTCACATCCCTTGCTACCCTTAAAGAATGAGCAAGTGCATTATTATAAGGGGGAGATTCATTTCAACTTTCCTGACCTTATTACAAATGCAGCTGTTAGTTTTCTTGAAGCTTCTTTTGAAGTGACATCTCTTACAGAAGAGTCGTAGGAAGGACACGAGTCAGTCAGGGTGCAGTGTAGCACTGAAATATGCAACTGTACTCTAGTTCTTAAATGCTTCCTCCCTCTCTTTCAAGATTCCAATTCTACCTTACAAATCCAGTTAGACCAGAGGATGTACACTGGCTGGTAGAGATAGAAACCAGAACATGGGGAACACAGGACAGATGATCCCTTCCGAACCACTGGTGAGAGTGGTGATAGGGGAGGGTGGAGGAAACGTGGGGTAGAAAGTGGGAACTGATTACAAGGATCTACATATAACCTCCAGCCTGGGGAATGCACAACAAAGAGGGTGAAGGGAGACACCGGACAGTGTGTGATATGATAAAATAATAATAATGTATAAATTATCAAGGATTCATGGGGGGTGGGGTGGGGAGAGAGGGGGAAATAGGGAGCTAATACCAGGGGCTTAAGTAGAAAGAAAACAATTTTAGAGTGACAATGACAACAAATGTACAAAAATGCTTTGCATACAATGGACGAGTGTATGTATTATGATAAGAGTTATATGAACCCCCAATAAAATGATTAAAAAAAAACTTCTTTTGAATATGTCCTCATGATTGCCCATGTCTTTCATGAACATCTGTCAAAATGACTTCATCAGAAGCCCAGAAAAAGACTCCATAAGCTTCTGAAGTGACCACTCTACCCTGAATTTAATTATTCTAACAGATCTCAGAAACCACTGATTTGGTTCTACCTTGTTTTGAAGGTGCCCGCAAGAGACTAGGAAAAATATACTATTGAGAGAACTTGTCTGAAACCATTCACTGATCACAGTGACATGTTTAAAAATGCTTTGCTTTGAATCTGTACATGAATGAACATAAACACTGATTGCAATACTTTTGACTAATACATGTGTGCACATAAGTGGGTACACATATACAGAGTAAAGAGTGATTGTTTTCAGATAACATAATTATATAAGACATTAGATTAAAATTAATGCACTGTGAGAGTGATAGAAGTAAACATAATTCACTATTTGAACAGAGAAGAGGCATAATGAACCCAGAATTTGGTGCTTGTAGGTAGGGATGACCCCCCTCTTTTTCTGGGACTTGATTCCAAGATTTTTCTAAAGGTTTAGGGTCTCTTGGGGTGAACATTCATGCTCTGAGAAACCTGCTTACAAATTTGTCATTGAGAAGCAATTATTAGGGGGGTCAGATGGTAATATGTAGAGAGGGAATGGCGTACTAACCACCCCAAGGGGAGTGCAGTTTTTATATCTCCACAGGAAAAGAGGGATCACATTTAAAATCCGGTGTTCCCAGATATGAATGTAGCCTGACACAATGGAGGGAAAATCAGTGGAGAGGTCTGAGAGCACAACCCAATCCCAACTACACGAGCATCCACCTCTCCCCCAGAGGAGTTTGCCTTGGAGGTCAGCACTGAAGCTGCAGCTTAGGGAATGAGATATGACTGACTAGAGTACATGAGAACAAATGAAGGGTGAGGAAGAGAGAATGGAGTACATCATGGTCCACCGAGCCTTCAGGACAAAATCCCACACAGAACAGATGCAGAGAGAGGATCATATGACCAGCTCCCAAATGAAATACTGTTACCCTCACTGACCCAAGGCCTTTTGGGGTCACCAATGGAGAAACAGGGTCAGGATTAAACCTTATCTGGCCCAACCACACCATGGCATAAAACAAAGGGTGTGCGGCAGAGCATGGAGGTCCAGCTGGAGCACCAAAGATACATTTTGTGGCCAGAGTGGGGCAACCCATCCGACTCAACCAGGAGACACTCCTGGAGGTCAATGAACAGACTTTAAACTATTTACAGGTTTTTATATTGTTATTATTTTATATCTTTGCATATATATATGTATATATATATATGACATTGGAGGTTTTTAGTTGATGTTATCATTGTTCTATTTTACTTGGTTGTTACATTTTATGTTGCCTTTTTTGGGGTACATATTGTTTTCTCTGCAGGTCTATCTAGATAAAGTAGGCTGGATGAACTGTCTGGAGGCAAAAACGATGGGGGTGATGGTTCCGGGGTAGACATGGGAGAAGGGGAGGATGGGGAAAGGAGATGATGTTGACCAGCCCAGGGATAAGGGAATAACAAGTGATTCAAAGTCAGTGAAAGGGTGGGTATGAGAGGTTAGATGGGAATTCTTCAAGACTAATGTAACAGAGAAAAAATATTGAAACCCAAATGGAGGTAGAGTGTGATGGTGGGACGGGAGGAGGTATAACAAAATAGAGGAAAGAACTTGAGAGTAAAGGGCATTTATAGAGATCCAAATATAATCATGTACATAGGTGCATATATTTATATATGATGATGGGGAAATATGTCAACATGCATATACTTATAGGGTTAGTATTAGGACAGCAGATGGACATTGGACCCCCACTCAAGTACTTCCTCAGCACAAGAATATTTTGTTCTATTAAATTGTCATTTCATGATGTGCACCTCCCCAACACGATCACTGAAAACAATTGTGTGCATAAGCAAATGTGGTGAAGAAAGCTGATGGTGCCTGGCTATCAAAAGATATACTATCTGGGGTCTTAACAAGTTCCACATGGAAGAAGCACACCAGCTTGTGGGACCAAGATGTATCAAAGGGATAAATCATCAGGTTTCAAGAACTAATAATCATAACATTATATACTCACTTTCCTGCCATGATCGCTGACAACACATATGTGCATAAGCAAATGTGGTGAAGAAAGGTGATGGTGCCCAGCTATCAAAAGATATAGTGTTTAGGGTCTTAAAGGGTCTTAAAGACTTGCAAGTAAACAAGCAGCCATCCATCTCAGAATCAAACCCACATGGAAGAAGCACACCACCCTCTGTGACAACAAGGTGACAAACGGATCCAGTATCAAGCATCAAAGAACTAAAACTTCTATCATTATAAATGTGAGAGAGTGCAGATTGGAGACCCAAAGCCCATCAATAAGTAAAGCGACATCCTCTTCCAGAGGGGTTGCAGTGAGGAGATGAGCCAGTCAAGGTACAGTGTAGTAACAATGAAATGTGCAGATTTCCTCTGGTTCTCAAATGCTTCTTCCCACCCACTACCACGATCCTAATTCTATCAGACAGATTCAGCTGGACCAAGGCATGTACACGGGAGTCGGAAACATGGGGAATTTATGATTGATGATACCTTGGGACTAGTGGGGGGAGTGTTGATACTGGGAGGGTGGAGGGAAGGTGGAGTTGAAAGGGGGAACTGACTTTGGGGATCTACCTATGACCTCCTCTCTGGGGTGTGGACAACAGGAGTGTGGGTGAAGAGACACATTGGACAGTGTATGTTATGTAAGGTAATAGCAATTTATAAATTGCTAGGGGTTCATGGGGGATCCGGAAGGGGGAGAGGAAATATGGGGTGCTGGAATTTATTAAAGAAAAAGAACTTGAGGAAAGGGGAAATGAGGAGCTGATACCAAGCGCTCAAGTAGAAATTTTTAGAAATGAATATAGCAACATGTGTACAAATATGTTTAATAAAACAATGTATTGAATGTTATAAGAGCTGTTAAAGCACCCAATAAAATCTATATTTAAAAAAGGATATAAAAATAATAAAATTTATAAACTATCAAGGGTTCATGAGGGAAAAAATGAAGAGCTGATACCAAGGACTCACATAGAAAGCAAATGTTTTGAGAATGATGAGGGCAACAAATGTACAAATGTGTTTGATATACAATGAATATATGTATGTATTGTAATAAGATTTGTACAAGCCCAAACTAAAATGATTTTTTTT